>CM070652.1:32546085-32846085 GCA_036346575.1 Dendrocalamus sinicus | reverse complement strand
GCCCCCCTTCGGACGACAGGTTCCTACCACGAGCCATAACTTGTGAGCCAAACTCCATTCAAATAATGTTTACACTTTGTATGTCTTACTTTGTAACACCGATGATTCAAAAAATGCAGGCAATAGAGGGTAGGTCGGCATGCTACGGACTTACGGCCAATGCAGCATGAGTGAACGACGACATGAATGGAATGGGCACACCTAGATGTCATCATGGAGCAGGGTCCATACGACGTCCAGATGTGCAACGAGTACCTGGCTTAATCACCTGTCATTTGGCCATGGGATGGCAGCCCATTTGGTTGGCCAGGTGGCAGGGCGGCAGGCCTGCTGTTTGCTCATGTGATGGCAGGCTGGTGGTAAGCCCCACGCGTCAGCTTTCCGGCATTGCTGCCCGGTCACCGGATCATTTTTGCCAATACGCTTTATATACTATTATTTTCGTAAATACAGATACAAACAGTGCTACATATACCAAAAATCTCATATGTGTTTATGTATGTATGTATTGGTATATACATATATATATGCCGGAGCTAGTAATTGTCAGTCTGTTCGTCAGAGCCAGCGACCGTTGCTGCAATACGCGCAGCGCAGTTGCAGCAGATGCCTCCGATCGATCCATCGATACCGTCCAGTGCATCGTACGTACTAGCAGCTAGCAAGCTCCTTAGTGATCGCCAAAGTCAGGCAGCGAGAGCCAGGCAATGCGCAGGTAGCAGATAAGATTCCAGATGTCGCGCATCATGTATCTACGACTACGCACGTACGTATACTCTAGCTTTTCTTTAATCCTCTCATAATTCTTTCTTCGCTGCTTGCATGGCCTGGCTACATCCCCCCACCCCATGCATGCATGCCTATATCGTTCAAGCTTGCAAAATCGATCCTCCGACCGTGACCTACCTAGGCCATGTTTGGCCCGGCCTCCAGGCTTCCAAGCGTCTGTGTGTACACCGTGCGATTGCTGGCGGCGTCGATGAGGCCCACAAAGAGCGTGCCCTGCACCACGCATAGCAACCTGACGCCCGGCGCACCATGGAGCCATGGAAACATTCATGAACGTGCATGGACAGAAGTAGATCTATCAGCTTCATCAGTAGTGCATAGGCAAGCGTACCTGGGGTGGATGCTGTGCAGTGGGTTGATGGTGCCGAGGCCGTACACGAGGGCGGCGTAGGAGACGGACTGGCGCCGGGAATTCGGCGGCGGCGGCCTTGGTCACCGTGAACGGGAATGGGGTCTACGGGAGAGCCGATTGCCGAGTGCGGAAGGCTCGAACGGAGAGAGGGATTCCATCATATGGGTTAGGCTAAGAAAATTCAAAACGGCCGAATTTTTTAATTGGGTTGGGCTTTTTTCGAAATGGATCGAGAAAATCGAATTTTGATAAATTTTGTGAAATTTGATCCGAAATTGTAATCCCTTCTCTTACCCATTCTTCTCTATCCAGAGCTCGTCGCGAGTTGCAAGAGACTGGGGAGCAAGAGGCCGTCGGCGACGACGCCCGTGAGCTCGCTGCCATACGCGCACGCTAGATCAGGAGGAGCGTGCGCCGCCATTCGGGAAACGCGCTGCCGTCTGAGAAGGGGAGTTTTAACCACTCTTTTCATTTTTGTTTTCAAAATCGAGTTTATTTCCTCTGTAATCGAGATGGAATCCATGTGAACCAAGTTAACATTTTTTGATTTAAAATTTTCCCAAGTTGATTTTTTTTGGATTTTTGCAGGCTGTGAGAGATCATGTAGGAGATCTAGTATATATTTATGATGAACAATTGGTATTTTTGGTTGAGTTGGATTTAATTTTGTAAAAGTTTCTGAAAATTCGGATTTCAGATTATGCTATCGAAGTTTCAGCGGTCCGATCGACCTAAGACGGCAGATTAGACTAACCCCGACTGCTCATCGTTGTGAGTTTCAGGCGACCGACTAGACCTAAGACGGCGGTTAGACTAACCTCGACTGCTCATCGTTGTGAGCCCGATGGTCCGATCGCCACAGGAAGACGGCCGACTAATCGCTAGTCGGTTGTCCGATTGCCATGGGGCGAGTAGTCAAACCACTGTGGGTATTTGGAAATTGAATACCAAATATTTATGTAGGTTTGTTTGGGTATAAGTGTGCACTTAGTGACATTGAAATTGGAAACTAGACTGAAACTAGATATAATTTAATCAAAATTCAAGAAGTGTGTTTTCTAGTGCACTTGAGCGGTCAGACCGACCAGTGACCAGCGGTCCAGCCGGTGTGGTCTGACTGCCACGGGGAGGGCGGTTAGACTGGTGGGAGCAGCCAGAGAACAGTGAAAATGATTTTTGAGTTAGATGAGTGTGTGCACAATATAGGTGCCATTGGTTAATCGTGTGGTGTTGCATGATGTATGGTTTTAACTAACGTGAGTCAAGTACATGTAACTTGTGCTTGAGATGGTTGATTGGTCTTTGGATGTATATGTGGTTTGGAGAACGTTAGTGGTTGACCGCAATGGACCAAGACTAAGCAGGAGAGTTGAGGTTCGAGCGGTCGTATATGTCTGAGTGAGGCTATGTGGCTCAAGTGGGAACACACAGAGAAGACAAGGATCGTGAAAAAGTGAGTTGGTACATGTGGTGCACCAAGTGACGAGGTCGATGCACGTAGATATGGTTCAAGGGAGACCGAATGCATAAAGACGTGATGGCTAGTCATGGGTACTATAGGCTACGTGTCAAAGCATGCGAAGATGCTTTGATATGAAGGTGAAGATGGAGTCAAGGAAATGTTCTTGGAAGCTTTGTCAGGGGGTATTTTAGTAGTTGGCAAAATATCAGGTTAGTTCTTTGATCAAAACCACGATACAGGGAGACGCAAAGGAAAAGTGATTTAAGTCAAAGAGAGCTGGAATTACCAAATTGCCAAGTGGATCAATCGCTAATGGTTTAGCGGGTAAGTCATGTAAACGCTTTGAGAAGTATGCGTGAGTCTGTAAAACCTGTGTTAGTGGAGTTAATGGGTTTTCACAGTAGGCTTAATGGGTTGTATCAATTAGGGCTTGTTGCTAGTTATTAAAGGGAAGGGAAGAAGGTGTTAGATCCAAGAATTATAGGGTTCATTTATTTGTTCTACCACCTTGTCTCCTTCCATGGTTATGTGAGAGAGAACTTGAGAGAGGTAAGCGTGGTGTTGTGGCTGCATCTTGTAATCATCCATGGGTATGCAAACTTCATGCTCTAGTGGAAATAGATCAAAACTTTATCTCAATCATGTTCTTGTTTGCATTCTTGTTTGGTTTTGTTTGTTCTTGAGCTAGATTTGCGATTTTGTGTTAATAGGAGTTCTAACCCGAACTCTTACTTAAATTACCTTACTAAGATATGTGAGAATAGATTTAGAAGACCTCATACCTTAGATCATCTGGAGCAAGATGTAATTTGAGTTTTAGGATTTTTGGTGTTCTTGTGATATAGTTTTGATTCTCTTCAATTGAGTGAACACAAACCACAGAACATTGTGATTTTTGATTAGTTTAGGTTATTAATGCCTTGAACCAGTCTCATGCAAAATTTAAAAATGTTTGGATAAGAATTGAGTGAGTTCTTGATATTTGAGTTTTGCCCTGTTGTGGTTACAGACCAAACAGAGAGAGAGATGGTAGTGGAGAGGTGGGAGTGTTCCCCTTTACCCTCCCCCTCATCATGTATATATATATTCACATGAAGTATGCTTTTACAATTATGCCCTTACACCCATATCTCCTCATTGGGGGCACTTATGTCATTGCACATGTTACTTTGGTTCTTATAACCTCTCGACAGCTCGCTGGCTTAGGTGGGGCCACCCCACGACAGAGCCTCTCATGGTGAAGGGCTTCACAGGCCGGCCATGTCGCCGAGTCCTTGGCCCTCCGTCCCTCGCGCCTGTGAACTTCTCCGTGCTCGTGGTTGGGGAGCCCGAGGTTTGGGATGGAAGGTGGCTTGTCGGCGCACACGCCGCGCCCGCCCCTACCCTTCGAACGGGTGGCGCGAGGCCGGGCGCCAGTCGGCGAGGCGCGCGCGCACTCCGCCCCTACCATTCGAACGGGTGGCGCGAGGCCGGCGCCAGTCGGCGCAGCGCGCGCGCACTCCGCCCCTACCCTTCGAACGGTGGCGCGAGGCCGGGCGCCAGTCGGCGAGGCGCGCGCGCACTCGCCCCTACCTTCGAACGGTGGCGCGAGGCCGGGCGCCAGTCGGGCGTAGGCACGCGCGCGCGCCCGCCCCCGCCCTTCGAACGGTGGCGTGGAGGCCGGCGCCAATCGGCGACGCGCGCACTCCGCCCCTACCCTTCGAACGGTGGCGCGAGGCCGGCGCTGGTCGGCGAAGCGCGCGCGCGCGCTCGCCCCTCGCCCTTCGAACGGGTGGCGCGAGGCCGGCGCTACTGGCGAAGCGCGCGCGCCCCGCCCTCGCCTTCAACGGTGGCGCGAGGCCGGGCGCTAATCGGCGTGACGCACGCGCACTCCGCCCCTACCTTCGAACGGGTGGCGCGAGGCCGGCGCCAGTCAGCAGTAGCGCGCGCCCAGCCGCCCTACCTTCGAACGGGTGGCGCGAGGCCGCGCCAAGCCGGGCGAGGCGCGCGCACTCGCCCCCGCCTTCGAACGGTGGCGCGAGGCCGGCGCCAATCGGCGTAGACGCGCGCACTCCGCCCCTACCCTTGGGCGGTGGCGCGAGGTCGGCGGCTAGTCGAGGTAGACGCGCGCTCTCCGCCCCTACCCATCGAACGGGTGGCGCGAGGCCGGCGCCTAGTCGGCGACGCCGCGCTCCGCCCCTACCTTCGAACGGTGGCGCGAGGCCGGCGCCAGTCGGCGTAGGCGCACGCGCTCCGCCCCTACCCTTCTAATGGGTGGCGCGAGGTCGGCGTCTAGTCGGCGACGCGCGCCGCGCCCCCGCACTAAGATTGAAGCTTGGCGCCGATATTGTGGCGCTTGAGCTGTTGTGACCTTGCACCGGTAGTGCGCTTTTAATGGCGGCTGAATCGCGCCGACGCCGCCCGGCGAAGTCGTTGTCGCGCGCGCGCCGCTATTCTCGAGGTGGGACACATGGCGCCTCGCGATCGGTGCGTCGTGGGATGTGAGCGGTTGCGTGACCGCGCCGCTCGCTTTTTCCTAGGGAAGTTGGACGCGTGTTGAAGGCGCAGTGTTGTGTGCTGCTTGATCACCTACCCGCACGCCCTCTAGGTCCCGGCGGTTCCTCTTTCCAAATCTTGGGCAGCCGAATCGCAGCGAAGTTTGATCTGCTCGCGCTCAACCATATGAGAGGCGAGCGGACTTTATAAGGTGCTAATTGTCACGCCGCTGCTCCTTTCCTTGCTTCTTCCTCCCGGTCACGAAGAGCGATGGCTAGCCATGACGACGCCACCTACCATCCCCGCAGTGGTTCCTTGCCCAGCCAGGCGAGGTGTCCCATCCTTCCAAGGAGTACAAGCCGGTGCCGCGGGGAGCTCGCGCGCCAACAAGTGGTAGGACGCCATGGAGCACTCGGAGGCCAGCTGCTCCTGCGGTGTTGGGGAAGAGCCACATGACCGGCGGGATGCCGCAGCTGCCTCGTGGATGAGAGGAAGATCGTGGATCGCGATGGGGCTCGCCACCCCGTCGGGACGAGACGGAGCCGGCCCCGCAATGGAGGCGATTGTTTTTGCCGCGTTCTTCGACGCCGCCTTCAATGCCCTCCACGTTGTTCGTGGGCGAAGTCCTGCAGCCTACAAGTTGAGCTAGCCCAATTGACGCCCCACGCAATACTCCGCCTAGCTGTCTTCACGCGGGCGCGCGGACAGAGGGTTGGAGTCCTAGCGTGAGCTTATTCGCCACACTACACGGCGCGCACTGTCGACCCCGAAAGGTTGGCGGGGCGGTGTCCAACTTCAGCGGTGTGGACTTTGTGCTCCGGGCGTCGTGCGCAACGTTGTTCCTCGCGCCACCTCGCCGGGCAATGGGAGTCCGCCGACTCGGCAGTGGTTCTACTACACCGTGACCGACAAGAGCGTAATGCAATGCCGAGGTGGGCCGATCGCGCTAACAAGACGCCGAGTCCGGGCGAGATTGACGACACGCCGAAAGCTACTGAGTCTTGTCGGTGTCGCCCGCCGAATGAGCTCGCGCGACCCAGCCGAGGAGTTCACAATGTATGGGCGGCGCCACTCTCTCCCGGGAAGTATGTTGACGTAACGCCCCGCGAGGACGGGTTCACCATCCAGATCTCGCCGCTCCGCCTCCGCCTCCTTGTAAGTCACTCGCGCGCTTCACACGTGCTATTGTATCTGCTTGGTCTCCGCCGACTAACGTGATCTCCCGCGCAGCGGGCTCGGCTAGAAGATGCGAGTGCGCGCTGCGCGCCTCGCCCGTACACGCTTAAGGAGCACCAGAGCTCGCGAGGCCGCAGCCAAGGCGCTAAGCAAGGCGGGTAAATCGCACATGCGAGGTCAGGCATTATCGTGCCCGAGCGCGCGGTGCCAGGGAGCTTCCATCGGGACTCCGAGCGCAGAGGAGGGTGATAGCCTGCGGGGTTATCTCGCGACGCCGGCCGCTCTCGGCCGCCGATGCGACCGGCCGCCCTTCGGCAAAGAACACACCGATACAGTATGCGGCGATCGCGGTGGGCCCGCCATATCGCCGGAGGAGCGTGTCGCCTTAGATCCCCGGCACCTTCGCGCAACGCCCACGAGCCCACGCTATGCGGCCTCGTTGAGCCGGAACTCGCCAACCCGGGTGGCGCTATTCTCGGCGAGGAAACCACCGCAGCGCCGACGAGGGCGCCGCTTCTACAGAGGAAACCGTGGGGCGACGGTAATCGTAGCCGTGTCGCCACGGAAGAATCGCTCGCCGCCGCAGCGCAACGCCGACTCGGTCCCCCGCCGCCGCGAGGGGTCGATACGCCGCTGCGGGGCCTTGCTCGATTACGGCGTCGCGCGCGCCGAAGACCTCCTTACCGATCGCGGAGGCGCCGCCTCCGCTGGCAATCGAACCGCGCCACTTACCGCGACGAGGCGCAGAGGTAGGCGTGAGTCCTTTCTTCACTTGACTTCGCGAGACTTCTCTCCGATTTGCTCGCCATTCGCCGACATCGCGAGACGGTCTCCTGACGTGGCGGGATCGAGCAATGAGGTATGCGCCAAGTCCGGCCTTGCGCAGGTGCCCCGCAGTGTCCGCTGTCGCTGACGGGCGTGGCCTCGGTGCATCCCCGCACGTTAGCCGAGGCTCGCCGCCGACTTCCTCCTCGCCGGAGATATTTTGCGACCTTACCGCAGCCGCAGAGCGCGCCGACCACGGCCTCAACCGAGATGTTGTCGTTATGCGAGGGGAACTCCTAGCGCCGCGCCGCAGCCTCCGAGATGAGGGTAAATATGTGCGCTTCAGCTTGTAAGGTACCGCCGACGCCGCTGATTTGTTGTTTTTGCCGACGCTTGCCTCACCGATCCTTTGACGAGGCCCGCTCGAGAGCAGAGGGCTCGAAGCTAGCCTTCGTGAAGCAAACAATGCTCGCTGAAGGATGAAGAACTTCGCGCCGGAGGGCGCCATGGCGCCGCGACAACTCGAGGCCACGGAAGCTGGCGCGCCGCTGCCGAGGAGCGCCGCCGCGCGCAGCAGATCGCCGCCCTAGAAGGGGAGAACGCCCACCGGCGGAGTTCGCCGCCGAGAACACGCGCCTTGAAAATGCATCCGTGTCGGCGTGGCGGGCCATGGAGTCTCGAACCAGCCCTCCGAGATCTGTGCGCCGAGTGCCGACTCTACGCACGGCCGGAGGCCCTATCGAGACGCCAGTTGATCGAGGAGGGGCAGCGTTGCTCTTCGTGGCGCCGTAATGTTTGGCGAGCATCGCGCTATCTTGGTGCGTGCTTCGCCGCCGCTTCACACTCGTGGGTGTAGACATACCCATGAGCCGCGAATCTCAATCGATCCACCCGCCGACTGAGGTCATGCGTCGACGCCATTCGCCCATCGGGCCTAGCCTCGCGTAACTTCCATCAACGGATCCGGGTCGCCGATGCGCCGAGGGTCGCCGCTCAGCGACGCTGCATAGGGAGGGGACCTCCAAAGGGCTCGGCGAGTCTTTCGAAGGTCACAGCTGACGACGCACGGGTTCGCCCGCACCGGTCAAGGTTGAGCAGCTGGTCGAGTAGGTCGGGGTGATGTATCGTTCTTATGCTTGTAAGCATGTAACCCTTTGGTTTTATAACGAAACCAAGTAATACCTCATACTTGGTGTTACTTGCCCAACGCGAAGGGAAGATCTGAGCTCTTGTTTATACTCGCGGAGTGGCGCGTATGAGGCGTAACCTCGACGCTACGCCTTATTTAAAGTCCATGGATCGGTGCGTGCGAGGCGGACTCGGTGCCGCGACTTTTTATAGTCCGGAGACTCGCGCGGCGAGGCGACTCGACGCCACGCCTTGTTTAAAGTCCGTGGATCGCGCGCGCGAGGCGACTCGACGCTACGACTTCCTTTACAGTCCGAGACTCGCGCGCGAGGCGACTCGACGCCACGCCTTGTTTAAAGTCCGTGGATCGTGCGCGCGAGGCGACCTCGACGCCACGACTTTCTTTATAGCCCGAGACTCGCGCGGCGAGGCGACTCGACGCCACGCCTTGTTTAAAGTCCGTGGATCGTGCGCGCGGGCGCCCCCGCTATGCGCTTATTTAAAGTCCGAGATCGTGCGCGCGAGGCGACTCGACGCCACGCCTTATTTAAAGTCCGTGAGATCGTGCGCGCGGAGCTAGGCTCAACGCTACGCCTTATTTAAAGTCCGTGGATCGCGCGCGCGAGCTAGGCTCAACGCCACGCCTTATTTATAGTCCGTAGATCGTGCGCGCGAGCTAGGCTCAACGCCACGCCTTATTTAAAGTTCAGATCGCGCGCGTGCGGAGCTAGGCTCAACGCTACGCCTTATTTAAAGTCCGTGGATCGCGCGCGGCGAGCTAGGCTCAATGCTACGCCTTATTTATAGTCCGTAGACTCGCGTGCGGAAGCCGAGCTCAACGCCACGCCTTATTTAAAGTCCGTGGATCGTGCGCGCGGAGCTAGGCTCAACGCCACGCCTTATTTATAGTCCGTAGACTCGCGCGGAAGCCGAGCTCAACGCCACGCCTTATTTAAAGTCCGTGGATCGTGCGTGCAGAGCCAGGCTCAACGCCACGCCTTATTTATAGTCCGTAGACTCTGCGCGCGTAAGCCGAGCTCAACGCCACGCCTTATTTAAAGTCCGTGGATCGTGCGCGCGGAGCTAGGCTCAACGCTACGCCTTATTTAAAGTCCGTGGACTTTGTTCTCGCTTCAGCCATGACATGGATGGTTTGGGAACAAAGAACCTTTATTAAACTCCGCTTGCACGCGCGCATCGCAAAACAAAGGGTCGGTGGCTCACGCTATGCGTCCCGCTTAGGCGAGTATCGCCGCAACCCGTCCGCTGCCCATGTGTGCCGAGGGCTTGTCCTCGAGTGTGGCGAGGCGGTACGCCTCTTCGCAATGCCTCCTCACGATGTACGGGCCTTCCCACTTGACCTGGGCTTTGCCAACGGTCTCCGCCGAGCGCTACTCGAGAACGATCCCTGTGCTTGAACCCCGCGCATATAGAGCGGTCCCGAGCACGCATTGTCCGTCGCGCTGCATTTCTCAACATGGTGGGCTGCATCCGCCAGTATCCCGCCGAGGAGGTCCAAGGACACACGCGCCTCTTCGGTGCTTGGACGAGGACCTCCGCGAGCCGCCTTGATTTCTCGCCACCGCCATCACCAAAAGGAGCCCGAACGGCGTGAATCCCGCCGCGCGTTATCAGCAGCGGCGACCACGTAACGCCAGAAGCTCGCTGGCCACTTGCCCTTCGCAATCCGACCAGCGCTTTTTGATGGCGGCGAGATGGCGCCATTCGCCTGCTCGACCGCCTCGTTGGATCGGGATGCCCTACCGAGGCAAATCGGAGGGTGATGCCCATGCCGTCACAATACCTTGAAAAGGGTGGCGCCGAATCGCCGCCATTGTCAACCGTGAGCTCGGGGCACGCCGCGATATATGATGTTTTGCCATAGGAAGCGCCAGATGGCCGCAGGTTACTTTGGCCGTGGCAACCGCTCCGCCATCCGCGAAATACTCAGCGCGACTACCACGAACCGAGGTCCCCGGAGCTCGCAAGTGGTCCTACTATGTCGAGGCCCCGCCGCGCGCGGGCCGCACCGGGAATGGGGTTGAGGCTCGCCGGGGCTCGGATGATGCGCGCCATCCATCGGCACCTTGGCACCGACGACGAGGTCCTCGGGCGCCGGTGGTGGCGGCTGGCGAAGAAGCCTTGCTCAACGCCTTGCCAACCAACGACCTCGCGCCGTGTGGGATCCGACACGCCCGCGGATCTCCGCCAGAGCTCCTTTCCCCTCCGCCGAGGCGCGCAGAGCGGTGCGCAAACCCCCCTCTTGTAGAGTATCCCTTCGAACACCTGGAAGGACCTTGTGCGGTGCTGCAAGCACCGAAGCTCGGCGGGGTCGTCGGGCTCGGCGATGCCTTGTAAGAAATTGAAGATGGGCTCTCGCCAATCACCTGGCCGGTCAATGTGGTGGATGAGTGCCGCGTCTCGGTTGTCTTGCACGATGGCGCGCGCGCTAGTACTCAGAAACGCCCCTCGTGGGGTAGTTGCTCGGCCGCCGCCTTAGCGAGGGCGCCGGTGCGCTCGCTCTCCGCTGGGATGGCCTTGACGGTGACGCCCAAAGTGCCTTTCCTCGCCTCACCGCCGCGAGGTACTTGGCCAACTCAGGGTCCTTGGCTTGACATGACTTGTCCACATGACCAGCCACCAAGCGCGAAGTCGGTGCGACTAGCACCCGCCTCGCGCTAATCGCTTGAGCTTCGCCAGCCGAAGCGCGCCTCGATTCAGCCGTGTTATTGGTGGCGGGAAGGCAAGGCGCGCCAATATAGCAAATGCTGCCCCTCGGGCGTGATTTACCACCGCCCTACGCCCACGCCGGCGACGCCGTAGCGCCGCCGATCGCGAGCGCCCGAGCGGGTCATCGCCCAGAAATAATGCCGGCTTCACGGAGGCCATGACCAGCACGTAGGTGAGCTTCTCAAGCCCGTATCTTGTCTTGGCGCCTTGGAGGGCTTCGAGACAAAGTAGACGGATCGCCGCATGGCGCCTTCCTCTAAGACGAGGACGGCGCCGACCGCGTGGTCGACGCGCCGATAGAGCAGAGGGGAGCCTCGTGCCGCGACCAACGTGGGGAGGCCGGCTAGGTGCTCCTTGAGCTCGCGAAGGCCTTCGCGCAATCTCCGCCCCAACGAAATCCATCGCACCGCGAGCGCCTTGAAAATGGCAAGCCCTGCCCGCCGCTCTGATAGGAAGCGCTTAGTGTCGCCATGCGCCCGCAAGCCTCGGACCTCCTCGTAGTCTTGGGCGGCTCCATGCCCGTGATGGCATCTACTTTGTCGGGTTCGCCGATGCCCCGCCGAGATGAGGAAACCCAGAGTTTGCCCGCTGCACTCAAGACACATTTGTCGGGGTTGAGTTTGATGCCCGCCTTCCGGAGGTTGTCGAAGGTCTCCTGGAGGTCCCGGCCATGCAGAGCAAGCTGCCGAGTTTTGACCACCACATCATCGACATAAGCTTCGACGTTCCTCCCGAGCTGGGCGGCCAGGGCAATAGCGACGAGGCGGGTGAAGGTAGCGCCGGCGTTCTTCAAGCCAAAGGGCATTCTCGACGGCGTAACGCCCCAAGTAGTGTGATGAAACCGGTCTTCTCTCGCCGCCTTCGCCATGTATACCGGTGATAGCCGAATAGGCGCCCAGAAACTCATGAGTTCGCACCAGCAGCAGCGGGCGCCGACCACCGATCGATGCGCGCAAGGGTAATTGTCCTTCGCACGCCTTGTTGAGTGCCGTGAAGTCGATGCACATACGCCGTGCCCCGCCGCCTTTTGATGAGCACCGGTTAGCGAGCCACTGGTGGTGGACTCGCGATGACCCCGCGCGAAGAAGCTTCGCGACTTATTTTGGCCGCCGCGCCGATCCGCTGACATACGCCAAGCCTTTGCTTGACCGGCTTGGCGTCGGGCGACCGCCAGCGATGCTCGACATCGCCGATCGACGCCTTGATGTCCTCCGGGACCATGCGAAATGTCAACGTTGTTCAAGCACTCGAGCAGATCCCATTCGACCCGGTGGGAGCCTCGCCGATGGACACAACCGCCTCCGCTTGAGTGGCACCCTCTTGACTCGCCCTCGGCCGAGGCTTGGGCGCCCATCCGGGGCGGAGGGCCCGCCGCCGCGTCGAGAGGGCATGCACCGGCGATGCGGAACGCAGCTGCCGACCTCGGCCCGTCTGGCCAGGTCCTGATCGCCGAAGACGGTGATAACACCCTCTGGGCCCGGGAGCTTCACACACAAAAACACATAGTGTGGCATCGCCTGGAAAGAGTTGATGGTGGGCCGACCCAGTATGGCGTTGTAGGGATGCGAGATATCGACGACGTCGAAGATGACATGCTCGGTCCGGATGTTACCCTTGTTGCCCTCCTGACGGAAAGTGACCGGAAGGGACACGTGCCCCAAGGCCTGCAGCGGTTGACCCCCGAAGCCTTGAAGTGGAGCTCCTGGTTGCTCTAGCCGGCCGGGGATCCCCATACGGCCGAGGGCCTCGCGAACAAGATATTCGCGAGCTTCCTCGCCGACAAGGACGCGCCGACGCCACAACGTGCTATGTGGGCCTGGATGACTAGGGGTCTTGGTGAGGGTACTCCACACCGGCGCTGCTCAAGTCGAAGGTGATGTTGCGGGCGGCATCCACAGCTACGCTGCTCCCGTGAGCTTTTAAGGAGGAGCTCCGTGATGACGCCGACGGCGAGCGATGTCGCGCGCCCTCCGTTGGGGCGGAGCCCGAGACCCGCCGTCACCCTCCGCAGCTCCATAATCGCAGCACATGCCCTTGTGTAATGATCACCGTGGCGAGGTCGAGGCGGTGATGCTGCGCTTCGCGCATCCTCCTCCGCCGCGCATACCGCCCATTTTGTCGAAGAGTTTGACGATCGCCTTGATTGGCCTCCGCGATTGTACTCGCCATCGGCCACGGACGAAGGCCCCGTATGGCTGCATTAACGACGGTGGTTTCATTGATGTCTTTCACCGCATCGAATCTTGGCGGCATCGAAGTAGTCCCGAGCTTCTCCGGGGTCCTTGCTTCACAGCGAAGAGTTGGTCCGCATCGACTCGCCGACATAGTTTCCTTGGAAGTTGTTTGTGAAGGCGGTCGCGGCTGCTCCCACGCGTAGATGGAGCCCGCTCTATGGTAAAAACCAAGAGAGTGCCACCTGCAGCGTGAGGGGAGTCCTTCGCCTTCGTGGTGTCATCTCCGCCGCGCCTCGATCGCGTTTTGTACACACGCACGAACTCGCGAGATCCGTGTCGCCTTTGTACGGGTTGGTGACGCTAAGGAACTTGAAGTCTGCGGCCCACGCCGCCGCCGCAGCCCGTCAAAGCGGGACTCGATCTACGCGCCAACGACACGCGGCCGACGTGGGGCTTGCGGCTGTCCGCGTTCTCCCGCGGGCTCGGGCGCGACATCGGCGCGCGCGCTGGCTCGGAGCCTCTTGTATATCGCGGACGGCCCGCGAAGGTCCCCTAGTTCCCGCCGAACGCGCTGAGGGCTGCTAGTAGGGCGCTTTCCACCACAGTCGCCGGGTCCGCCGAACGCCAATGGACGGGTCGGTGCAGGGGCCATCGCCGCGAACTCCGATCCGCCGGGTGGTTCGTTGCGCTACCCCGACCGTCGATCCGCTGCCGGCGAGGGTGGCGGGGTTGTTGCCGCAGCGTTCGCGACGGGTTGATGTCGTTGTAGCGGCGCTGGCGGGGTCGGTCGTTGTAGCGCGAGCGTCGATGCCCGCGACCACTGCGCCTACGCCGCCGCCGACTCCTTCGGCGGCCGGCCGGCCCGCATTCACGCAGCCGCCCGCCCAGCCGCCGCCTTTCCCTTCGCCGCCGGTGAAGCTTTTTCTGTGCCATCCTTCTTCTTCTGGTCTTCAGCTTGTCCTCGCCCTCCCCACTGACGGCGCCAACTGTTGTGGTTACACATCAAACAGAGAGATATGGTAGTGGAGAGGTTGGAGTGTTCCCTTACCCTCCCCTCATCCTCGTATATATATTCACATGAAGTATGCTTTTACAATTATGCCCTTACACCCATATCTCCTCATTGGGGGCACTTATGTCATTGCACATGTTACTCTGGTTCTTATAACCTTCTGACAGGCCTGCTGGGCTTAGGTGGGGGCCACCCCTACGACATGCCCCAAAAGGCTTTTAGGTCTAGGAATAGGAAATTGGTCAGACTGACCCTGGACCTGCAGTCAGACCGGCCCATCTATTGCGGTCTGACCGGTGTTTGGCAGAAGGTTGCTGATTTTGTTGGCTTTGGCCTCTAGCTTTGTTTTGCTAAGTCTAAATGGAGTAATTTGAATGTGGTGACTCATAGTCACCTGTGAAAAGATTTTGAGTACCGTTGGGGAAAAAGTGTTGATAATCATTCACCCTCTGATTGTCGGCATGGCATATTAGAGGTCGAGTACCGTTAGGGAAAAAGATTTTGGCCTCTGATTTTGGGGCTCGCGAGCTTGCTAGATCCCGCAAGCACCCAGGCAGCAGCCTCCTCCTTAATTGCAGTGACCAAGGGTAATGGTGCAGTCATCATCGCACAGAACACCTTGGCATCACGTTCCTTCTAGACATACCAAGAGACAAACATTACTAACGATGTCGTTGTCTTTCGGGGTGCTTCAGGCTAAAGCACCATGGATTGCCACCATTTGCTGATTGAGCAACCGACCCTCTAGGATGCCGGGTTCATTGAGTCACAAGCGGTCCAATGCGCTATGGAGGTCCAAATTCTTTTGGAGTAGCGGCACTCGGGCAGGTGGTGTATGGCAGACTCGAACACTTATTCGCATAGAGGACAAGTGTGGTGATTGGGCTAGCCCTGCCTGTTGAGGCGGTCCGTCGTCCATAGCCTATTTTGTATTGCTAGCTAAGCAAAGATTTTGCATCGTTGTGGTGCCCAAGTCTTCCAGACTAGGGGATTCTATGTAGTTTTAACTGCCCCTAACAGCTGCGCTCTATAGGTAGAAGCAACTGTGTACTCTTTGTTGGGAGTTAGCTTCCATGCAATTGTGTCATGGATGTCGTCCTGTAGGGTTGTGTTGGAGGTGTACCCCAAATGGAGACTAGTTCTTGAATGTGTTGCGGGGTAAGGCCTCCTACCCAGTTCAAGTCATGCAACTAGTTGTTTCCTGCTAGAGCGGCGTTCAAGTTGTTGTTTTTCTTCGTGGATGGTCCGAAGATGGTAGAAGCGATATCACACGCTGCTCCTTCGCCCATGGTGAAGTCTAGAATGATGTCTTCGCCCATCACCCATCGTTATGGTAGTGACCGCTGCAAATAGGCGCCGATCTAGGTCGTTACGTAATTTCCATTCCATGCAAAGGTTTTGTTTGAGTTCTCAATTGTCGCTAAAGCCACCTTAGTTTGAGGGCCCTCGCGAACGCTCTAAATCAAGAATGCCAAGGCCGCCCAGGTGTATAGGTCTCTGCAGATATTACATTTGCCACCCGTTAATTGTTGTTCTGATGATACCTAGAGATACCATCTCATCTTTCTATTCAAGGTTCTGAATTTTTTTAAAAAACTTTAATTATAAATATACATAAATGTATTTAGGTTTGTTGCACGGAACATATATCAGTAGGATTGTCTTAAAACACTATTGATTATACTTTTAATAGTTTTTAACTTATATTAGAAAAAGCAATGATGAGGACATGTACTGAGGACTATGCCAACATCGAGGACACCACAAGTAAAAAGAGCTGAGAGAAGAGTCGGCAGCTAGCAACGGTCTAGTAAGTTTTTTGTAAGGTCGGTGACATGACATTCACTGGCGGGGCAGGTGCCGGGCCAGCAATGCTCTAGTATGTTTAACGGGGATATATATATATATATATATATATATATATATATATATATATATATATATATATATATATATATATATATATATATATATATATATATATATATATATATATATATATATATATAGCAGCAGTACCTGAATTGAGCAGATCATCCTAGCTCGCCCACTAGATCAAAAATCAATGATCAGGTACTGTATCAATCGATCTCGTGGATTGCTTTTTGATCGGATGGCTGAGGATCAAGGAACGGCAGAGTACTGTTGGTCTCTACCATTGCCACTGGAATGGCAGAGAATCTGCATCCCGAGTGGATCACTGCTGCGATGTGTGATTATTTTGGCTTATTTTGAGTGGTTTATAGCTGAAAAGCATCAGAGTGATCAAAAACATCAGAGTTGACAGAGCTTATTTATCGTAATTAAATTTAAAAATATGTTAGCCATTACGTATAATACAAATAAATACGGGAAAAAAAGAACCGATAAAAAAGCTCAACAAAAAATCAAAAGTTTAAAAAGGATGAAATTTATAAATAGTAAAAAATAAGCTAGAAACTAAAAGACGAAGCCGAAATGATCACCAGGCCTCTCTCTCTATCCGCGTGCGTTGCTACTTGCTACTGTGCTCCATGCATGCATGCTGCTGACGTAAGGATTAGTACTACTACTGGCTACATCATGTCCTAGACCCTATTTTTAGACTTTTAACTTTTTATTTCTTTAAAAATTAAAACAAATAAGATGGCTACCATATATATATATATATATATATCTTTATCTTTTATTGTTGTCTTGAAAAATATAGACCAAATTTATTGATCATAGTAAAAAAACAATCAACCGAAACTTAAAAGAATATGGCATTAGATGTCTAGGTCTATGACTATGTAAGTATTTGCTGTCACGTACTACGTACGCACTGGAGTAAGTCAGCTGCCTGCGAGCTGCTGGCTTGGTTGCAGATAGCTCCGGCCGGCCCGATCCGTCCAGTGTATCGTACGTACTAGCAGCTAGCAAGCTCCTCGATGATCGCCAGGCCAGCCAGCCAGCCAGCAGCAGCAGATAAGATTCCAGATCTCACGGATCATGTACGCATGTATATTCTCTCGGTCCGGGCGATCGATCGATCGTTTTTGAAATTTAAAAAGCTCTTACTTTTGCAGCCAAGCAATAAAACAGACAAACTGGAGCTAGCAGCAACAGGAGCAAGTCCTGTTTGATCGCAAGGCTCCAAAACCAACCAACAGTACATGCATATGCAAACCAGGCAACGGAATCGATGGGGTCGGTCCACGTATGCATGCATGGTCCATGCTGCATCGACTGCGACTCGTCATATAATACGAATGGAACAGCGGTGAAACTATATTGGCATTCGTATTCTTTAAATAAATATGAATTTAAATATACTTAAATATAAATACGAATTTGAATTGAGTATCTACTTAGTTAGGTTGGATTCGGATACCATGGTAATGTTTGTACTTCGAAGATATTGATGACACTTTATCCTTATGCAGTCACATTTAATAATTTTAATTTATTTATTTCACATAAAGGAACTTGAATTCACATTAAATTAAAAATCTCGTCCAACTAATATGGCATATTGCAATAAAATTTGTAAATTTCTTCATTGAATTTGCATATATACAAATACAAATAGTTTGAATAAATTAACATTCTAGATAGGAAAAATTCTTACCATATTCACATCCCTATTTTTAACGTGAATTTGAATACAAATATAAATAAAAGATAACTTATTAACTGGATAGGAAAATTTATATATTGTATCCCTATCCTATCGATAGATGGCCAGGAAAGACCTACGTAGTACTCCTGCCTTAGAAACGGGATCGCGCGCGCCCAGTGCATGCATTTGGTTAACTGCAGCTTCCAGCCGACCTTAGCGTACCTACGTACTCCTCCTGCAGTGATTTTAATTGATATAACTAAACTTAGAACATTTTTAACTATAATTTTTCTATTGACCTTAGTTTAAAAAATCATATTATTTAAAAATTAGTTACTGTACATAGTGTGTACATAGTGTAAACATAAGTCGTCTACCTCTTTCTCTGTCTTTCATCTTGGCTGGCGGCATGCATGGCCTCCTCCTCGACCCATGCATGACAAGGACACTACTTGCACACCAATACATGCATATATAGCACGTACTAGCACTACTAGTGTTAGCGAACTGCAGATCACGTTCGGTGGTTCTCCTTGAGTATAGCTAATGTTAGTTTGTTGACTGATTACTCATGTACATGTATAAAGGCGTAAGCCTGTGATCAACACAATTGAGTTGTCCTCATTCCTCTCTCAACCGCTTACATGGTATCAGGCGATCTACGATCCTAACTTTCCGCTGCTCTCTGAAACCGCCTCGCCGCCATGAGCTCCTCCTCTTCTTCGTCGTCTGCCTCCGACAACTCTGACGTCGAGTCGCTGCTACCGCACACACTCCGCGTCCAAACCGAGGCGGCTTCCCCGACTGTCGTCCACGGCATCAACATCCAGTCGCGCGTCCCGATCATCCTCGATCTCAACGACGCCAACTATACCGCCTGGGCTCGTTCTTTCTCCGCCGTCTTCGGCCAGTACGGTCTATGCGACCACGTCGACGGCACCGCGGCCAAGGGCGACAACGATTGGGTGCAGAACGACTGCGCCATCGTCTCCTGGTTCTACAACCGCATCTCCCCCGAGCTCCTCGCCATCGTCTCCGAGGACGCCGACACCGCCTACTCCCTCTGGACCGGCGTGCGCTCCCTATTCCGCGACAACAAGGCCACGCGTGCGGTCTACCTCAGCGCCGAATTCCGCAACTTCTATCAAGGCGATCTCCCGGTGCTCGACTACTGCTCCCGCATGAAGGCGATGGCTGATCGACTTGGCGCCTCGGTTCTCCAGTCATCGACAAAGACCTGATCTACAACATCGTCCGCGGCCTCAACCCCCGTCTACACCACGCCATCCCCCACATCACGCTGCGCCGGCGCCTTCCGTCATTCCTCAAGACGCGCTCCATGCTGCAGCTCGAGGAACACCGCATCAACGAATCGGAGAAACTCCAGGCGACTGCGGCCCTCATCGCGCAAGCCAACTCAGCTGGTGCATCGTCGACCACAGCTCCGTCGAGCAACCAACTCCAGGCTGCGGCAGCCCTCGTTGCACGGACCACGCACGGCGCGCCCACGTCTCACGGTGGCTCCGGAAACGGTAAACTCCCTCCCTCGCCATCGACCCCGGTCGGCTCCTCCAACACTGGCCGTTCGCAAGCGACATCCTCCTACCCCAACAAGAAGAAGAAGAAGAAGGCCGCCTACTTCAACCCTGCACCGCCCCCTGGCTTCTGGCCTAGCATGAACCCGTGGACCGGCATGGTGCAAGCGTGGCCGTTCCAAGGGCCGCCGCGTGTCTCCCCGCCTACTGCCGGTGTCCTTGGTGCCCAACCTCCCTCCGCAGCACCTCAGGCCCACGTCGCCGACGCATCCTCACAGATGGACCCTCAACTCCTCGCCACGCTCAACAACCTCTCGCTGCAGCAACCCAACTCCACCAGCGACTGGTTCCTCGACACGGGTGCCTCCTCCAACATGGCACAGGGATCTGGTAACCTCTCCTCCCTCACACCCAATTCATCTTCTACACGCATCATTGTTGGTAATGGTACCTCCCTTCCCATTACTCATACTGGCTCTTCATCCATACCGACCTCCTGTCAACCTCTTGTTCTTGATAATGTGCTTGTTTCTCCATCTTTAATCAAGAACTTAATATCAGTTCGTGCTCTCACTCGTGACAATCCGATCACCATTGAATTTGACAATCTTGGTTTCTCTGTCAAGGACCGACACACCAAGGCGGTGATTCTCCGCAGCGACAAAGACCGCGATCTCTATCCTCCGCACGCTGGCCTCCTCCACCACAAACCGCTCTCGCCGCCGTGTTCGCTGATCTCGCATCAACGCCTCGCCACCCTGGCAAGTCTTTTCGTCGCCTTTTACAATCTTTTCAATTTTCCTGTAATAAGGAGCTGTCACACACCTGTCATGCCTGTAGAATTGGCAAACATGTGCGGCTTCTTTTAGTTCATCTCAGCACAAAACTACAGCTCCCTTTGATTTAGTGCATTGCGACGTTTGGACATCACCTGTCTTAAGTTTTACTGGGTTTCAATAGTA
The DNA here is from genome assembly GCA_036346575.1 of Dendrocalamus sinicus. Classification (NCBI taxonomy): domain Eukaryota; kingdom Viridiplantae; phylum Streptophyta; class Magnoliopsida; order Poales; family Poaceae; genus Dendrocalamus; species Dendrocalamus sinicus. The sequence goes on along the minus strand of CM070652.1, from coordinate 32,825,945 downwards.
CCTTGTGCTCCTCGATGACTTCACGCATTTTGTGTGGACATACCCCCTTCGTCATAAGTCCGACGTCGCCCATACAATCATGTCGTTCCATGCCCACGTCCGCACACAGTTCGCTCGTCCCATTCGGGCATTCCAGACTGACAATGGACGCGAGTTCGACAACACTGTCCTCCGCAAATTCTACTCTGACAATGGCATCCTCCTTTGCCTCTCTTGCCCTTATACGTCCCAACAAAATGGAAAGGCCGAACGCATCCTCCGCACACTCAACGATGGTGTTCGCGCCCTCCTTCTTCATGCCGCGCTCCCGCCTGTGTTCTGGGTCGAAGCACTGCACACCTCCACCTTTCTGCTGAATCGCAAACCATGCAAGCCGAGATCTCTCTCTACCCCCTACTCCCTCCTATTCAACTGTGACCCCGACTACACGCCCTGCGGGTCTTCGCCGCTCAGGCTACCCGAACACGCTTCTACTAGCCCTAACAAATTGTCTCTCGACCGTGGCTTGCGCTTCATTGGATACTCGCAGATCACCGAGGCTATCGCTGCTACAACCTCGTCGACGTGGAAAGTGCTCACCTCGCGCACGCCTACTTCGACAAAACGGTCTTCCCCTTCCGTTCCGGACCAGCGACATCAGCGCCACCGACATGCGCCTATGATCCGTGGAGACCAGACTTGGTCTCTGCTGATCCGATTCTTCTACAACCGTGCCCGGCGCAACATCCGCGTTCGCCACGTGATCCACAAGATCGGGCCGCCCCGCGCCGCCGCGCGCGCCAGACCGCCTCACCGCCTCCATCGTCGGCTCGCACCACGGCACCGGGCGAGTCTACCTTGCCTACACCTGCGTCGCCGTCATCGCGTAAACCCATGTCGCCCGTCATGGCCTCTGCCCCAACCACGAACGACGCCGCCACAGCTGCGCCTCACTCGATGGTCACCAGATCGCGCGTGGGAACGTTCAAACCGAACCCACGCTACACCGCCACTGCGACGACGACGCCGATCTCTCCAATCCCGCGCACGGTGAATCAAGCTCTCAAGGACCCCAACTGGCGTTCGGCCATGCAGTCCGAATTTGATGCCCTGCTCGCCAACGACACGTGGGAGCTCATTCCTCGACCTCCTGGATCCCACGTCGTCAGCGGCAAATGGATCTTCCGCCACAAGTTCAAGGAAGACGGCAGCTTTGATCGGTACAAGGCCAGATGGGTGGTTCGGGGCTTCACGCAGCGCGCCGGCATCGACTACGGCGAACGCATCGCCCGGCCGCTGCCGCCACGGTGCGCACGGTGCTCACACTCGCGGCAGAGCGCAGCTGGCCCGTCCACCAACTCGACGTCAACAACGCCTTCCTCCACGGCATCCTCGACGAGCAAGTCTGCGCGCGGTAGCCAGCTGGTTTCATCGATCCATCGCGCCAGGACTCGGTGTGCCGACTCTCCAAGAGTCTCTACGGCCTCAAACAGGCGCCGCGAGCCTGGTACACATGGCTCGCGTCGTTCCTTGGCTCGATGGGATTCTGGCCAACTCGCTCGGACAACTCCCTGTTCGTCCTTCGAGCTGGCAGCGACTCGGTCTACCTCCTCCTTTACGTCGACGACATCGTGCTTACAGCCTCATCCGTCGACACTCTACGCCGCGTCATCAGCTCCATCAATGCCGAGTTCACGCTGAAAGACATGGGGCCAGTTCACTTCTTCCTCGGCATCCAGGTTCAGCGCACCGACAACGGATTCTTCCTTCAGCAAAATCAGTATGCTCTCGATCTCCTCGAACGTGCTGGCATGCTCGACTGCCGGCCGTGTGAGACACCAATTGACACTGCCGGCAAGGTTTCCAGCACCAACGGCACCCCATTGTCCACCACTGATGCATCCGATTATAGAAGCCTTGTGGGCGCCCTTCAGTATCTGACGATGACCTGGCCAGACTTGCAATATGCCGTCCAACAGGCTTGCCTACATATGCATGCTCCAACAACGGTCCATCAGTCTCATGTGAAGCGGATTCTTCGCTATGTCCGTGGGACACCCAGCCTCGGTCTTCACCTCCGGCATTCTGACAAGTTGGAGCTCGTCGCTTACTCGGACGCCGATTGGGCAGGGTGCCCGGACACACGCCGATCCACATCGGGGTTTTGTGTGTTCCTGGGCGATGCACTGATCTCCTGGTCTTCCAAAAGACAGCCGACCGTCTCTCGATCTAGCGCCGAAGCTGAATACCGCGGCGTCGCCAATGCCGTAGCCGAATGCACCTGGATCCGGCAATTACTGGGTGAACTCGAATGCCCAATGGAGCAGGCAACGGTGGTTTTTTGCGACAATGTCTCCGCCTGCTACATGAGCTCAAATCCGGTTCATCACAAGCGCACCAAACACATTGAGCTGGATGTCCACTTCGTCCGGGAGAAAGTGGCTGTTGGACAGTGCAAGGTCATACATGTACCCACTACTCAGCAATTCGCCGACGTGATGAAGAAAGGTCTTCCGACAGCGAGCTTCAAGGAGTTCAGAAACAGTCTGTGCATCGCCGGCAACGACGCTCACACTGCGGGGGGCTGTTAGCGAACTGCAGACCACGTTCGGTGGTTCTCCTTGAGTATAGCTAGTGTTAGTTTGTTGACTGATTACTCATGTACATGTATAAAGGCGTAAGCCTGTGATCAACACAATTGAGTTGTCCTCATTCCTCTCTCAACCGCTTACAACTAGAATACCGAGTATTAGCCACCAAATAATAATGAGCGTGAGAAACTTTTGGTCGTTAATCGATTTTTCCGAGCGGTCTCCAGGGGCGGATCCAGTGCATGTACGTAGGTAGATCGATGTACGTAGCTAGATTAATTTATGCTAGATTTGGGATTTCAATTGGAGTTGCTTGCATGCATGCATGATTTGAAAACTGGAATGATGTACTAGTACAATAAGTAGTGGATCCTCACATGCATGCATGGGGCTTTAAGGGCCTGTTTGGTTGCCTGCATGAGCTGATGTAGCTGCATGAGCGTGGCCAGGTTGAGTAGAGAAGGTCCTCAGCCGCGTTTCTCCTCAGCCTGGCTCCAGTTGATTTTTTGCATCCGCTCGTGCAGGCTCTCACCCCGATGCAGGCAACCAAACAGCCCCTAAGTGAACGAATCCGTCAATTAAATTATCCGTAATGAGAGCGCAGGATAGGCTGCATGTACAGTACCAGTGGATATTGCAACAAGGAGGACCGTAATTAATTTATCGGAGTACTATCTGTATACACTACTACAGAAAAGGTCATCACAGATGGTTCAAAAACGTCATCACGAGCGGTTTTCAACCGCTCAATTTATGGGTCAGTGATAATCGAAGGTTATCACGAGACGGTTGTCGAACCGTCTGTGATATATCAATATCACAGACGGTTTTTAATTGAAAACGGTCTGTGTTAGCTGATTATCACAGATGGTTTTTAGTTAAAAACCGGCTGTGATATTGAGATATCACAGACGGTTTTTAGTTACAAACCGTCAGGATATGTCATCACGCACGTTTGTAACTAAAAACCGCTCGTGATGTTATTTTCTACCCATAAATCTATTTGTGTTTATTGGCTAGCCTCAGGAAATGCTAGCCATGCCCTCTGAAACAAGCAGATAAACAAGTATATGTATACATACAATTCACATCTCAATTCATTTGACAAACATATAACATCCAATTCACATCACATTTCATTCACAAACATAAGGCATCCATTTCGCAAATGAATTAATTGAAATGAAATAAAATATCCATTAACAAATTCACAATTACAGAGTGATAAGAGCAATAAAAAATCATTGTGCGCAGTGGAACTCTCCATCTGGTCTTATGACTTTAGGCCACAAAAACCAAGCGCACTCTCCTCGAATTTTTTGCAAAGTCCGGCTGTTTTAATGCAGTTGTAGAGATGGGCGCAGCCTGTCAATAGGAATATCAATGCGCGTACATATATAAGCTAACAAGTATGAAATAAATGTGAGAAAATTGACAAAACTTAGAATTGGTGCGTATATATATAAGGGGACGATCCAAATGATGATGTTAAAGAATGTGCGGTGACAAACTTTAGTTGCTAATACTATGAAGCAAATGACACAAATTAGTGTATCGAGTTCATTGAACCGGATACACTAGAGTGTGTCACTTGTTTCATGCCCCTTGAAGGTCTATGTGGCATATATTATTACTACAAGGTCTCTAAACAAAGTTCTATGAAGCAAATGACACAAACTAGTGTATCAGGTTCATTGAACAGATACACTAGAGTGTGTCACTTGCTTCATGCCCCTTGAAGGTCTATGTGACATATATTATTACTACAAGGTCTCTAAACAAAGTTCTATGAAGCAAATGACACAAACTAGTGTATCGATTCATTGAACAGATGCACTAGAGTGTGTTACTTGCTTCATGCCCCTTGAAGGTCTATGTGGTATATACTATTACTACAAGGTCTCTAAACAAAGTTCTATGAAGCAAATGACACAAATTAGTGTATCAGGTTCATTGAACCGGATACACTAGAGTGTGTCACTTGCTTCATGCCCCTTGAAGGTCTATGTGGTATATATTATTACTACAAGGTCTCTAAACAAAGTTCTATGAAGCAAATGACACAAACTAGTGTATCGAGTTCATTGAACCGGATACACTAGAGTGCGTCACTTGCTTCATGCCCTTGAAGGTCTATGTGGCATATACTATTACTACAAGGTCTCTAAACAAAGTTCTATGAAGCAAATGACACAAACTAGTGTATCAGGTTCATTGAACAGGATACACTAGAGTGTGTCACTTGCTTCATGCCCCTTGAAGGTCTATGTGGCATATACTATTACTACAAGGTCTCTAAACAAAGTTCTATGAAGCAAATGACACAAACTAGTGTATCAGGTTCATTGAATAGGATACACTAGAGTGTGTCACTTGCTTCATGCCCCTTGAAGGTCTATGTGGTATATATTATTACTACAAGGTCTCTAAACAAAGTTCTATCAAGGCTCCACACCATGCAACAGCATGAGGAGATGATAACATATTTATACTCAATTACTATCGTTTAAAAGCAAATCATAGCATCACATAAAGGCCGGCGAGGGGTCGGGGAGGCGGCCGGCGAGGGCTCGGGGAGGCGACCGCAGGCGACAGGCGAGCGGAGGCGCCGGGCGTGGAGGCGAGCCGAGCGTTGGTCTTCGAATGCGGACGGCTTGGGGAGGCAGCCGGCGAGGGCTCGGGAGGCGACCGCAGCGACGGCGAGCGGAGGCACCGGCGTGCAGCGAGCCAAGCGCCGGTCTTGAACGCGGACGGCTCGGGAGGCGGCCGGCGAGGGCTCGTGGAGGCGATCGAGGCGACAAAGCGAGCGGAGGCGCCCGGCGTGGAGGCGAGCCGAGCGTCGGTCTTCGAATGCGGATGGCTCGGGGAGGCGGCCGGCGAGGGCTCCGGGAGGCAGCGGCGACGAGATAGATCGGGATTTAGATGTAGAATATAACTGCATCATACGGGGAAAACCCTAGCCAGAGTGTATTTATAGGGAGGCTTATTACAGACGGTTCTAGACGTAGAATCGTTTGTGATATCAATATCACAGACGGTTCTAAGTTTAAAAACCGTCTGTGATAAATCTTATCACAGACGATTTTTTTATAAAAAACCGTCTGTCGTAAGCTTTATGTCAGAACGCTTCGTGTTTCGATAGTCTAATTAACGTCTCTCGATCGTTATATGAAGCGTCTATATCATTAATGTTTGGGTATACGAACCGTCTATGCTAAAAGTTAAATATACGCGCCTAATCCAGGTCTCTTCTATGTACGTACAATATGGCTTCTACTATTCTTGTGATCATCTCCTTCCTCTCATCTGTTCATCAAGAATTATTCGGCCGGAATCTTACACAGGCGGCCAGCAATTTGCATCTGGAGCAACTTCTCCGCACACACCCTGCTCTCCTTCCCCGACTTTCTTGCATCCGTCAGCTCGACCTGATCATCCGCCGTCGACGGAGGCATCTCGCTGTCGCTCAAGAAAGGGAAACAACCCTTACTCTGGTTCTTCTCCACAATGTGCGCAAAGCGGAAGAAGCTCTACACGCATTGGAGAGACTGATGGATAGCCTTGCCGATCAAGCAGAAATGGCAGATTCTGATGAATCTTTTCATGCTATCTTCTACGACATTATGGGCTATGCTACTGATTATTCGCCCAGGCTGGAGGAGGAAGTGCTGAGGACAAGGACAATCTTAACGGCGTTTGAGAAGTCAGTGGCTGATCCTCCAAGTCCCAAAGTCGAAGAAGAAGCGTACGAAGCCCAAAAGATTACAATCTGGGAAACTCTTTACCTGTGTGACTTTTGTAATAAGTTTGCCTCTAATTGAAATTAATAAATTTTCCTTTAATTTGTGATCTCTTGTCTCAGTAGTTCTGTAGTTAAGTTATTAGAAGCAATGTGTACTTATATATTAACCTCTGATCATGAACATAATATGACAGACAAAGGGACATCACAGACGGTTCTTGTTAAAAACCGTCTGTGAACATTCACAGACGATTCTTAACAACAACCGTATGTGATAGTCTACACAACACAGACGGTTTTTAATAAAAACCGTCTGTGATACTAAAGTATCACAGACGGTTCATCGGTAAGAACCATCTGTGATACTTGTTTTATCCGACGCCACTAACACAGACGGTGTCCAAATTAAAACCGTCTATGTTAGTGTCAATCACAGATGGTTTTGTCATACCGTCTGTGATTGACCGTCTAGTATTAGGCTTTCTGTAGTAGTGATACTTCCACTTCAACTAGTTGGAAGACTGAGGACAGAAGTGTAATGGGCTACATGTTCACAGATAGTTGGTAAAAAGAACTGTCTGTGATAGCCGACATATCACGTTTGATTTTTAGTTGAAGCCATCTATGATAGTTGGTGTTCACAGACTGTTTATACTACAAAACTATTTATGATAGTTTGTTCTAGACCTACATTTTTTTGTTTTCGGCTAGTCTCAAGAAATGCTAGTCTTGCCCTCTGAAAATAAGCAAATATATAGATATCACATATATATCACACAATACACATATATCATTGATATCAATCACAAATAGACAGATATATCATAGATACACAAATTTACTAATTAATTATAAATGAATTGTGATAATATAACTACAACATGTTTACAGATACCATAAAAAAACATTGTTTGTTGCTAAACGTAAGATATTTTATTCATCCTTGTCCGAGTGAAACTCTCCTTTTAGGTGAATGACCATCTTCAAGAGCACACTTGTTATGAAGTATGTGAACATGGATAGGATGCCATTCACAAAATATCCTTCCCTCTTTCTGGATATATGGGATGCCTTTGTAGGCATGAAGATGACCGCTGAATTGTAGGAAGAAAGCACTGTGCACAAGGCAATCTAGGCCCAAAACACTCACCTCTATAGACTTGGCACCGCTGGGTATGCGTGTAAAATCCCGTAATGGGGAGGGAGGATGAGGAGGCAATCTCATCAGAGGCATCCCCACCATTTGCCGAGATCATAGACGAGCGTGCCAAAACTAGTTAAGAGCAAGAATATCCACCACGTCTTTGGGCGCCGGCCATATCCTTCAAGAACCCGGTAGACTAGGAAGTTTCACAACGTTTGGTAAGATATCGAACTACCTAGTTGGTCATCATTCATAACTTCATAGGAACTGAAATAACATGTTGGCCTCTTGTAGGAAGCGTTGACTACGGAATCCTCCAAAAGCAACTTCCAGGCCGTCAGGGAGAAAGACATATAATCAATAGCCCTGGGAAACAAGGAGCACTCGGGTTGTACATGAGGCCTTAGGGTTTACGTTCTCTATAGGCAATGATTCCTAGATGACTCCAACTTGTACAAGAGTCGAAAGAGATCAAAGGCCGAGCACAAGGAGCTCATAAAAGAGGAGATCCATGCAGAATTTTCCAGGAAGCTAGCACATTTGGAAGAAATGCTAGAGCAATTTCTTAATTAGTCGTGGGCCACCCCTGTTATTGTGGAAGCTAGTCTACATCACCGTCAGAGTAGTTGGCGCGTCCACACACCAATCTAACCAAAGCGATGGCTGACTTCCAATTGACAAAATCCAGATAATGTATATCTCTGGAATGCTCCAAGGACAGACCTATAGGACGCCTTAACTAATTGTATATCGTTTTGTAGGATCCCATGCCCTGCAAGCTCCAAGTAAGGCTGGTTGGGTCTATTCCTATTGAGGCTGGGCGGGGGATGGAGTTTCCATGCTAGGAAGGGATAGTGTTGCACAGTGCCCAACTGGTGTAGATGAACATGGTAACGACCCACGTCGTTAATTAACCCTAATTAGTAAATTAGGACGTTAAGTAGGACTAATTACATAAATGATAATCTAAAAATATGAGGGAATTTAAACTTTTCTACATAGCCGTATAAATTGAAATCAACGAATGATAAACTAGTACCTTGTTTTCATAATTTTATTAATGAGGATGAATATCAAACTGTATGGACTGAAATGAGAAACAAAAATTCAATTGCACGACAAATAGAAACTTTCAAGTCAATTAAAATATATATAATAGTCCGTAGTACAACAGTAGTTAATTACAATCTGTGTAGGGTAAAATCAATAACATACATTGATCGACAATGAGAACTCATATCAAGTCCAATAAAAATATTACAATTTGCATTACATAATAGCGACAATACGAATTACAATAGATAAACAATTTGGTGTCTTAACCAAATAACTATCTAAAAAATGAAGCAATTACAATAGAGAGCGTCAATTACAACTAGAGATCCATCTCATACATAATTATTACAATAGGGAAATGAAGAATAGAAATTACATTAAATTGTATACCTCAATATTAAGAGAAAGCCCTATTACATTCAGATCATCTCATACATTAGAGACTATCGTCGAACGGCCACCACACCATTATTTCATTTGTGAGCGAACTAGTAACTGTAATACCGAAAAAGACCGAACAAAAGAAAATAATTAAAAGAAGAAATTGCCGTCAGAGCACTAGAGGTTAGTTTCGGGCAGGGTAATCCGTTCACGGAGATACCTGATTATCCCGGCCCGGTCGGCACCTCAGGGACAATCGGCACCTCTCACAATTGTAGACTCATCACACGGCATATACAAACCTGAGTTGATTTAGGGATCAAATAATACAAAGCAAAAGCCTATAATCCCATTTTATAAGCCCAAGCCGCAATAGGACTCACACAATATGCCAAGACGACACAGTCCAGAAATATCTCACGGCCGCACGAAGGCACAACCAACCAGAGAGAAGTGAGCAGCGAGAAGGCACGGCAGCACATTCATTTCCCCAAATCCCCCAACCATTCCAAAGCCACAGAGAGGCCATCCACCGAGAAGAGTCGGCAGCAAGGAGACGGCCCACGAGAGCCAATCCAGAGCCAGGCGATGGCAAGAGGCAGACCGCAAGCCCCACATCATCAACCTTAGGAGGCCACCATCAAGCAACAGTTTCACCACCGAGAAGGCAGCAACCACCAGCAAACCCTAACCCTTTTTCCACCACAAATCAATCGACAACCAGTGAAGGTAAGCCACAAAACACCCTAACCCTAGAGTATTCATCTTCCAATGATAAGTCCTGCATAACTAGAGCCAAAGATGTTAGTAGTTATCACAAGCACCAATAGAACAACAAGATGCAGCATAGAAGGTGACCACTGAAGATAGTAGAAGAAACCATCTCCCTGCCCACTAGTATACCGGCAACTCATCATGAATCAAAGCATATAGCAACCAAACCATCGCAAACCAACCCCAAATCGAGTGAGAGAAGGAGCTAGGCATCGGATCTGGGCCTAGGCCACAGATCCGGCCGTGGTTCGCCGTGGGGCGTGGAGCGGCAAGGCAGGAGCGGTCGGGCCGCAGGGCGAGGCGCCGCCGGGGTGGACGGCGTTTGGGGACGGCATGTCGGGAAGCCGAGCCGAGAGCCGGGGGCGGAGGCGGCGAGACCCGGGGCGGAAGCGCCGAGACCCAGGTGGGGCGGAGGCGGAGAGCTGGGGGCGGTGGCGGCGGTGAGACCCGGGGGCGGGGGCACTGGGACCGGGCGTGGAGGAGAGTAGGCGCGGCGCTGGGGAGAAGATGAGTCGGCAGCGGTCGACGGCAGCAAGAAAAAGGAGGGGGTTGGGCGGTTCGGCCGAGAGCAACAAGGAAAAGGGGCCGGGTAGAAGAAGGAAAATAAAAAGGGGAGTGGGAAAACCTAGAAATGTAAAGAGTTAGAGTTGGTAAATTTAAGGATACTCTTAAACATGCATTATAACCATTTTGCCGTAGCAGATTGTATAAGTAAGTAATGGACTACATATATTAGAAACCTTGTAAAGGAATTCCAATCGCATCAACATAATATATATCAGTAAAATTGAGCTAAGAATTAATATGAACCTGGTGTAGTATCATACCGTAGATCGTAGACATTTAGGTCTCATTGCGCGGAGTATAAGTGGATTGAGAAATTAGAAATACCTATAGGCACAGTTAGTAGAATTCGTCTAATTACATAAACCATAATATCTCTTCGATGCCATAGATTAAGCCAGAAGTCCAGAATATTTCTTAAGTTTTTATAATACATATGCTACTTGAATTAAAACTAATACACAAGTGTATGAAAGTTTGGGTATTATCGTTTAAACCATTCATGGTATATTTAACTATGCAAACAATTTGGTTAGTAGCATTTAAATGATAGAAATCCACCCATGAATACTTAAGGTTATTAGAACAAGTTAATTGGGTCCGATGGTTTAAAAGATGCAAGTTGATTAAGCTTATGCGCGTACGGATTAAATTAGAGTACAATAGTCTAAGACTATTTTATTGCAGGTGTGAATACGCAGATAAATTAGTTAAATCCATCTGGACAATAGCAAACCATTAATTAATAATTACGATGATTAGAATAAATGTATTGCCATCTGTAGAATAAAATCGTAGCGTGTACCGACTTAACTGGTGCATTGCCATCATCTAGGGTTGTAATTGAATACTTAATTAACCTAGGTAATGTCAAATTGGAGAACTTTCCTAGTAAATACTATTGGATATTGAAAATAAACTAAATAATGTTGTAGGCTGGAAATTGCACACAGGCGAAGTAAACGTTCATAATATCATTTAGATCATTCTATGGCGCATTTAAATGCCCAGCTAAATTTTGTTAGTTGAATATAAACTGTGGAAATCCACTAATAACTATTCAGAATTATTAGAATAAATTAACAGCCGTTAGAAGATTTAGAACTGGTCATGACGACTAGAATAACCTGTACCAAATTAAAGTAGTAAGCCATGATTTAAAAGTTGTGCCCGCTGATTAAACTGGTACATAGTAATTTAAATAGCATAAGCCATAACAATTCGCATCTAGCCAAAATAAAACCTGAAAGTCGTAAGGAGACACTTTAGTATAATTTACTTAATATTACTAGGAATTAATAAAAACGGTGGACATGCCTACTAGATCAATCATATCTCAGGACGCTAGTGCGATGATGTCGAGCGACGAGTAGTATACCGAAATTAACCTCGATTACCGCGATTGGGTTAATTGGAGCGAAATCTTACCTTAGGAGCACAAGCACGTCCACACCTCGTCATGTATTATGTTTTCATAAATTAAACCATAGTCGACGTAATTTAATTGCAGATGACGATCCCAGCTACGGGAGTGACTTCACCTGATCCTACTTGAATCCAAATCTATGGTTGAAATCCAGGCAAGCATTCCTTTGATCAAAGCTTCTGAGTATATTTTGTAAAACCAGTATTTTGGTATTAATTTAGTATCACCCTGCATGAAAGAATTAAAAGATATTTAAATCGAACAAGTGAGATAAGAGACATGAGAAAATGAAATAGAAGGCAACTGATGGAGCAGTTGGCCATCTAAGCAAGTAAGAGGGTGGGCAGAGGTTGCCAGGGTAGGTGACAAGTGGGCAGGTGTGGGACCTCTGCATAAGAATAGAATATAAGGAATCTACCAACTTCGTCCGTGAGCAGGCTGTACCAAACCGTATCAACCAACATCCCGTATTGACGGACAGACTAGTAGCTCTATCAAAGTGTTATATTCTCCACACGGGTAAGTATTATAGTTGGGAGAACCCACACGATCCGGGCCAGCACTTGGGTGCCAGGTGGGGGACCCCGTGGAGGAACCCACAAGATCCGGGCCAGCAACTGGGTGCCGGGTGGGGGATGCAAGGCGCATATATTAGCGCAGGTGGAGGTTGGGGTAGGGCGAGGCCACCCCAACCAACAACTATGTCGAGGTTGGTGGGTGCCAGGCGAGGGTGAGAAACCACCCTGGGCCGCCGGTTGAGAATAGTTGGGTGGAGATATAATTACTGAGATAGATCCAAATGTACTGTACTCTGGTCTGGGCACCGCATCAAAGGAATTGCGGAGAGCTAGGAAGCCACCAGGATCAGAGTGGTGATGGGTAAAGTGATACAAGCTTGCGCAATGCTATATAAATCATGAATTCATGCCTGTCTCCGGGAAGAGAGAATTACGGAAACTTGTGGGGGTTTTGCTGTTCATGCGTATGTTCAGTAGTTTTCTAAATTAATAAATTGAAATTATTTCAAAACCAACAAACCTTATTTTTATAAGTCCTGGAAAGGAAATTGAGAATGAACAAGAGTGTCAAAATGAGCAAGAGATTGAGAATAGGAATTGAGATTCCTAGAAGTGTAAGTGATAAACATTTGGTGCATTTTTGCTAATAACGCTTACTGAGTACTTGTGTACTCACCCTTGCTATTATCTCCCCCTTTGCTTAGGAGCATGTCAATTCAGGAAATGGCTAAGATCAGGAGGAAGCTACCTGCATGGAATACCGTAGACTCGGATTACAATGGGTATAAGGTGGACACTCCGTGTGATCGTTATTGAATAGGAAGTAGTTAGAATATTGTGTCTAAAGATTGTAATATTTAAGCCCTTGAGGTGTTGTAATAAACTGTAGCCCTGCGTGACGATATTCTTGTAATATTATGTTGTGTCTCTAATTATTGTTCTGTTGCAACACTCTGATAGGCTTATTATTCGTTAGAGCGATGTTTTATCGGCTAAAATGAATAATAATCCGTTGACTGACGTTATTACCCCATTGTAATAATGCGGGTCGTCACAGCATGTTCTTCATCTTTTCCCCGATATCCAATCCACATTTCACTTTTGTATCGGAGTCTTTTGTATAATCCAGTATTGTCCAGGTCTCCAGGATGGAACGTTGGAGTTGGGGACTGGGAGTATGCGAAGATCCGATAGATGCGACCAGGTGCTGGCGGGTGGGTCCCACAATAGGTGAAAAGAAAAAACAGCAAAGTGAAAATTACATTAGTGGGGAGTTGGAACAAAAGGCGGCTACCAGACAGCTGCGCGACAGTGTATATATAGCAACAGGTTGATACCACTTTTCTTCCTAAAATAAAAACACAACCGAAATATTTGACTAGTTCTACGCAGGGAAAACATTCTCGGGGAATTTTTTTTGCCCCCATCGATAATCCGAAATTCGGAAATTTTGAAAATTTTGAAAAAATTTCGTTCAAAAATTTTAATTCTTGAGAGTAATTAGAAAAACAAAAAAATAGTGCTAATTTTAGGGTTTGGACTCACAACCTCATGGTCACCCACCACCATTCTTCACCACTAGGCTAGCTAAGAGCAACTCCAGCAGTAGCCCTCAAAACAGGGCCCCTACTTTTTATTTGAGGGCTCTCCCTACTTTTGAGAGCTCTGTTTTTTGGGCTACACTCCAGCAGGAGCCCTCAAAACAGGACCCTTAAATTCATTCTTAGAGGGGATGACACATAGGACCACCCTCATCCTCATCCTACTTTTGAGGGTCGAGGGGCAAAAAACTCACTCCAGCAGGGCCCCTACTTGAGCCCTCAAAAGTAGGGGCTCCTCCGGACCCGTGAATGAGGTCTCGAGGGGAGATTTGAGGCCCCTACTTTGAGGGCTCAAGTAGGGGCCTGCTGGAGTGAGTTTTTGCCCTCGGCCTCAAAAGTAAGATGATGGATCAAGTAGGGGCCCCGCTGGAGTTGCTCTAAGTCTTTCTTTTGAGCCGCACGGCACGAGGAGACCAAAACTGGAATTGTTGCATGGAGGAGGTTATAATTAGGATTAATTGGCCGCATAAGGCTAGATTGATCCACGATTCCTTAACGAGAGTTGTTCTTACACAGTGGACATTATGATCCACCAGATTGAGGGTCGGTAGAAATCACAGCGCAATTAATTTTTATTAGGTATAGATGCATTACTCTCTAGTAAAAACAGTGGTGTTTCACGTTGCATACAGTCAAAACCTTATTAACTTTCGGACAGGGCCAGAAAATTGAAGGGCAGGGTGCATGAGGTCTCGTTCCCATCAGAACTGACTAAGGATATATCGATACAACGAAACTCTGCTGTATGCAGGCTCAAGACCGTCTCAATCTTGGATAAGTTGGTGCACCATTGAATAACCCGATCGAGCCACAAGTTAACTAATTGCATCCAGATTAAGTAAAACGCATGGTACAGTAATATTGTAGTAGGGAGATAGCTATCACTACCGGAAAGCTGCTATATGCCGAGTGTCTGGAGTTTTGCCGAGTGCAATACCTCGGGCACTCGGTAAACAATAACTTTGCCGAGTGCCTCCATCTAAACACTCGGCAAACAATATGTTTGCCGAGTGCTGCAGAGTAGACACTCGGCAAATGAGGCTCTTTGCCGAGTGCTGACAAAAAACACTCGGCAAAACATAAAACACTCGGCACCAACCGCCGTCCGTTAGAGGTCAGCTGCCGCCGTTAAAACTTTGCCGAGTGTCTGGAGCTGACACTCGGCAAAGAGCTCTTTGCCGAGTGTTTTTTTTGGGCACTCGGCAAAGTAAGAAAAACCTTTTCCTTTCCTACCCTTCAAACTTTTTCTACTCTGCACATACAACATATGGTACTCCATTGTAAAATTTGGTATATTTTTGTATTAGTTTGCTATATTTAATTAATTAATTGCATTTCAATCAATTTTTTTGAATGAAGTCAAATTTGAACTGCAAGTGATTCAAATAATAGGAAAAAATGAGTAGAAAAATGATATTCATGTTATTCAGCCTGGTTTGAGGCCTTACCTGTGAAAGGAAAACGAATTTCGAACATCTTGTTCATGAAACACGACCACGAACTTGTGGCCGAATGGTTTTTAAATTTTGAAAAAAGGAAACGAAGTCTGAAAATCATGAGATTTGTCAAGATGTCATGATATCATACGTGGAGACTGTGGTAAAAAATTGATAAGATTTCGCATAAGTTGTCATGTACGATGCTTACAAATCGAAACATTTCTGAAGAAGAAACGTAAAGTTGAGAAGGATCCGGTAAGATTTGGAGTCAAAGTGACGGTCGAATTGTGGTTTGACTACAAAACTTTTTGTATAGGCAATAGACAACAGAGATTGTTTCATGTTAAATTTTGGTAATTTTTCGGATCCGTTTGATAATTTTAATTTGTAAACTGCAATTATAGAATTTGAATTGATATAAATTGAAATTGAGCTATAACTGCATGAAATAATGGTCTAACATTCGTAGAAGCATCGAATATGCATTGTTGAGTGAATTTGACAAGGCATTTTCAAAGTACATTCGAACAAATTTGTAAAACAAATTTGGAAAAGAAAGGGAGGAATGGAAGTATAATTAAAAAAATCTTTGCCGAGTGCTTTGTGGGTGACACTCGGCAAAGGATGAGCTTTGCCGAGTGCCAGATCGGCGCACTCGGCAAAGTATGAGGGCTTTGCGAGTGCCCAATGGGGGCACTCGGCAAACAACACGACATAACTTTAATTCCCGCGCCGCGCACACACGCAACCACACATTCAATCCCGCGCCGCGCCACGCCGCCGCCCGCCGCGCGCGCGCGCGCCGCGCGCGCGCCGCGCCGCGCGCTTCGCCGCGCGCGCGCCGCCGCGCCGCCGCCCCGCCGCCCGCCGCCGACGCGCCTCCCGACGCTTCCCCACTGACGCCCGCGCCGACGCGCCGCCCGCCGCGCCGTAATTATTTACAACCGTTATGCTATATTTGTTAGTGAGTCTTCTTACGATGTAAGATCTTTTAGCTCCTTGCAATACAGAGTTAGCAGAATATTGAAGTCCAGCTTTGCAAGCTCCAAATGGTCTCATTCCGTGTAGTATTTTCCTCAGATATCGAGATACAACGCATGATGCACCTCTTTGCTAACTCCGGTTCCAAATATTCGATCATAGTATGGAGGCGATTCTTGGTGAAAGCGATAGCATTGTCAAGTATTTCTTCCCCATGAATTCTAAGATGTGCGATCATAAAGACTCGATAAACATCTCGTATCATTGCTTGCGATATTTCCTTGGTTATCTTTGAACTTCAGAAATACATCTACAATATTAGAAATTTTAAGCACCTCAAATAGACTTGGAAGCAAATGCAGAAAATAATGCATATAAATCAAAGGACATGATTTTGAAATAGAAATGCTGTTTTGCATATTCATAATTGAATTAGCGGTATGGCTAATGCTTAGCATATATAAGTCCATATATCCTGCAATTTGGAAGCGACAAACACCACCTCATCCTCTTTGCAATTTTTTTCGCAGCGGTGTGTTCAAAATTAAATGTCCTTCTCATAGTGTCATTATGATGATAAAAGTTGTTTTTAGCATCTTACCAGAAGAAATATGATATCCATGCTTCCTAAGCAAATAAAATTGAAGTGCTGTTGTAGAAAGATCACAATCTTGATCCCTAGCATCATGAATATCCTGTAGTAACAGTAGTAACAGTAGTCCATATATCTTGTAGTTTGCTAGTATTTTCTTGTATGCATAGATGCATGGTATATAACAGTAGTTTAATGTGCCGTGACCGATACTAGACATACAAGATGCATCTATGCTTGCATGTTTCCCTGTGATATACATGTAGTAGCAAATATTTAGATACTAAAAATACTATGATTAGAGAGAATGATTCTGCAAAACAAGTAACGAAGATATTTCATGTATAGAGCTCTTGTGCGCATTGTTGATGCATTGTCGCTTCACTTGCCACTTAAGTGTTTAACACATCTCATGCTATGTGTTGTTCTTGTTTTCCTTTTTCATGTTGATTTGATACTTTACCTATCTTTGTAGGACACCATTTGGAAGCTTTTCAGAACTTTGACAGCAGGTATCCATACAATTCTTTTCAAAATCCCGAACTTCAGGGTTTTGTAGAAAGTCATAGATGTTCTCATTTTGTATGGGCTCATGTGACTGCAGAAGAAGGTCAATGTTAGCATCCAAGTAAATATCTGAACATACATTGAGTATATTTAGGATGTCGGAGTATTGTTATCTAATTCTTTCCTAAATTCAAAGTAGGATCATTTCATCAATCAACAGCTCTGCATAATTAATCCAAGATCATACAGACTATAATAATCATTTTAGTTATTGTTCATGTTGTATGTGGTCCATAATCTATTTTCATGTTAGTGATTGCTCTGATATTTAGTAGTTTATCCCCATTGTCATGATATCTCTGTTTTCTTACTGCATGTCTAATTGTCATGATATCTCTGTTTATCCCCATTGTTATATTTTATGAAAGATGCTATTGCTATACTGATGTGTTAATGTTCTAAAGAATGAGGGGGAGTTGAATGCCATATCTGATTGGTATATCACTTTGTTATTGCTATATCACTTTGTTGAATGCCATTCTCTGATTGGTCGGCCCAGTTTATTCTCTGGTTAGGCGTAACCTAGTTAGGCGTCTCCCGTTCGAAAGAGATACGGTTGGAAATATGCAGATCTTTGCATATCTATAACCGTATCTGTTTCGAATTGTCCACGTTTTTTGGACAACCCGAGGATGCGTAGATGGGGTTAGTTTCCATGGTCTACTCCGATCCGTGACAGAGTTTCGGCAGCATCTCCCTGTTGTTCTCCGGATACACAATCTCCCTGCCAGGACGTGTATTTGGAGAACAGCGGGGAGGTGCTGCCGGAATTCTGTCTCGGATAGGAGTAGAGCATGGAAACTAACCTCATCTACGCATCCTCGAGTGGGATTAGGACCTATCTTCACCTATTAGATAGGAGAAAGATCGTGTAGATGCATTTGATTCTTATATTACTCCCTGATATGTTAGAGGATGGATGACCGTGAGTGGATGTACACGGGCCGCTCAAGTCAGGGTTCGTTGTCCGATGAATGGATTGAGAAGACCGATGCTTTCTTGGAACTAGCATTTGCCAAGGTTAAAGGAGCGCGTGCCACTTGGTGTCCCCAGAGCGTATGTGCAAACACGCGTCGACAAACAAAGGAGGTCATGGGTAAACATCTTTGCAAGTTTGGATTTACGGCAGACTATACCCGGTGGATCTACCACGGTGAATCCGATCTTATGAGAGAGGAGGTCGTGAGACCACGCGTCGAGGATTACGATGCTGATGGTGGGGTAGGAGACATGTTAAATGACTATCATGAAGCACACTTCGCTGAAGGACGTAGGGAGGAGGAGCGGGAGGAGGAGCGGGAGATGAGGTTCAAAATGTGAAGGACTTAGAATTACTTCAGCGATTACATTTAGGCAATGACAGTGATGACAACATTGCTCCTTCGAATAGTGTTGATTATATGGATATGGCTGATACTGATGATGAGACTTATGATCCAGCTAATCCCGATCATGATGATTATTTCTAATACATGTAATACTTTGTTATTTTCTAATTATGTTTTGTTTATTTTGCATCTCTTTCTAAGTACGTCTTGTTTATCTGTGCTTATTGGTTTACTCTTTTTAATTGCAGGTGATTGAACAAAGATGGTGGGCTGTATGAGGAACGTAAGGTCGCTTTACCAAAGACGGCCCGATGCAGCTGAGCAGTCGGGGAGCAGGAGTAGGAGGAGCGGAGGAGCAGGAGGAGCGGGAGCACTCTTGAGAGGAGGGGAGGAGGAGGGGAGGAGGAGGAGGAGGGGAGCAGAGGAGGAGGAGGAGGAGGAGGAGGAGGAGGAGCAGGAGCAGGAGGAGGAGGCGGCAGGGGTTCCGCTTCCTGCAGTTCGTCGGGTGTTTGGTTGCGAGGTCCTCGACCCTCCCGAGGCGACCGATACCTCTTGAGAGACGCCACGATTCGACCCATGGGGCTAGGTAAGTAACTTTAGATGTTATCACTACTTTTTCATTTCATATGTTGAAAATCACAATAGAAACTAATAATTTATCTTAATCACTTGGGCAGGGGTTGGACGCTTGTGGCTGCAGGTGATCACAAACGCCATGTCAATGGCACCGGGTCTTTGTGCGAGCTACACTTCCTGGGCACGGTTGCGTTTGGCGGAGGCCAGGAGCCGGCCTACACGTGGGACCACTACGTCGCCTTCCCCGATTTACCAGATCGGGATGGCAGGGTATTCGCCAACAAGGCGCAGCGGGTGACGGCCGAGCTGTGGGTAAGTCTTCCTCGCACTACATTGCTCAATACATCGCATTCATTGGACATTCTTGAAATAATGACTGGATACATTGTGTCTATATGCAGGATTTCTTCAGATGCCAGGATGGATATGAGGCCAATGCGGCTAGTGTGGCTCACAAAGCC
Source organism: Dendrocalamus sinicus (assembly GCA_036346575.1). NCBI lineage: Eukaryota > Viridiplantae > Streptophyta > Magnoliopsida > Poales > Poaceae > Dendrocalamus > Dendrocalamus sinicus. The sequence continues at coordinate 32,806,225 of CM070652.1, read as the reverse complement.
TGTTCTAAACTCGTGAAGGACATGCATTACGAGGCGTGCGTCCAGGCCATCGTAACATACAACGCTACCTACCTTGGAGTGAAGATCAACAAAACTCAAGCAAGAAACATGAGGCTGACCCGGGAAGAATACATGTAGGTAAATATAGAACATTAATACTGATTTTTTCTGAGATTAAGTACGCTTAATTTGATCTTCTTATATGTCATATACTTGATGACGTGTAGGTGCCTCCGTGGTGGTGCGCCCAGCATCTCCAGTGCTAGGCACAGATGGTGGACAAGTGGTGCGCCGCCGAGTGGGAGGAGACGCTGGCGCTTGCCGGGAGCGGCGTTTGATGATGCCAGGTGCACCACACCATCAAGGCAACCGTAGCCTCGACGAATTCGCGGCTACATGGGTACGTGAATTCATTTCTTTATTGTAACGCTCAATTCTGCATAATTTCTAATCATCTTGCTATTTTTTTCGCAGTCGTCGTCACATGGTGGCCAGCCTTGCTCCCAGTTCAAGGCATGGGCTTTGGCCCACAAGGGCAAGGCGACATCCGACGTCGACTACAACCCGGAGGACCCGCCCTCGGTGTACAACAATGCGACCGTCCACAACCGCCTCAGTGAGTACACATCGATGGCAAGGGCGGTCCATGGGCCAGAGTACGATCCGAGCACCCAGGACCTTGATGGAGAAGTCGTCATGAGGGTGGGAGGAGGCAAGAAGCATGGGCGGTACTGGATTGGCGACAGCACACTCGACACGGCCACTACTCCCACTCTATCCCAGATTCGAGCAAGGAGCACGAGCTCAAGCCCGACCATACGCCCACGGCGGACACCGCATGATCCGGATGGAGGCACTCCAGGTTATTTCTGTTTTATTCGTCGTTCATTAATTTTTACATACGTTTGCTTTGCATTGTAACATTGGGGTGAAATATTGTAGGCCCAACTGGAAGAAGAGAAGAGGCTACGGGAGGAGATGGAGGCGAGGATGGAGGCCGATCGGCAGAGGAATGAGGCCGAGCGGCAGAGGATGGAGCAGATGTTTCAGTGGATGCAAAGTTTTGGCGAGAGGATGGGTCAACCTCGCCACCGAGCTATTCCTCCACCTCCTCCCGCAACTACTCCCGTGAGTTTCTAGTGGAGTATGAATGTTTAAGTTTGTATGTTCCTACCTTAAATCTTGTCTCACACATGCAATCTCTTCTCCTTTGTGCAAAATCAATCGGCGGCTTCGAATAATATGCCTCATGACCCACCACATCAGTCGGGGTGACTATATGTGATATTGTGACTTGTGATATGTGATATATTGTGACTATATGTGATATTGTGACTTGTGATATGTGATATATTGTGACTTGTGGTGATATATGTGATATATTGTGACTTGTGGTGATATATGTGATATATTGTGACTATATGTGATATTGTGACTTGTGATATGTGATATATTGTGACTTGTGGTGATATATGTGATATATTGTGACTTGTGGTGATATATGTGATATATTGTGGACTATATGTGATATATGTGATTACTTGTGGTGATTACTTGTTGATATATCTGTGATATTGTGATTTGTTTGAGTGGGGTGCAATAAACAATTAAAATAGGCAGTTTTTGGCCACTTTGCCGTGTGTTACACTCGGCAAAGGGAGGCTTTGCCGAGTGTCATGGTAAAAACACTCGGCAAAGAAACGTTTCTGGGCATTCTGGGAACATACTATGCCGAGTGTTGTGATTTTGCCGAGTGTCGTGGTAAAAACACTCGGCAAAAGTTTTAAACTTTGCCGAGTGTTTTTACCATGACACTCGGCAAACTTCAAGGCTTTGCCGAGTGTCTTTACCATGACACTCGGCAAAGTTAAAAGCTTTGCCGAGTGCCATTCCGTCCTGGCACTCGGCAAACGACGCCGTCACCGTGTTCTCGCCGTCCACTGTCCTTTTTTTGCCGAGGGTCGTTTCGGCACTCGCCGAGTGCTCGATGAAAAGCTCTCGGCAAAGAGCTTTTTGCCGTCAGAAACTATGACGTGTGAGCTATGCCGTGGGTGGCACTCGGCAAAGACTTTGCCGAGTGTTTTTCGTGCTTTGCCGAGTGCCATCGGCACTCGGCAAAGCTGCTGAACCCGGTAGTGTATAGATATCTCCGTGCGGCCGCTGCGTATATTATTATCACAAGCATCGAAATTAAGTAAATACAACACACGCATGGCACAGTAATATTATATCAGGCAAATACAAATATCTCTGGGCACAACTTTATTATTACAGCAAGTATATATATATATATATACAAACGACGAGATGGGCACAGGCATACACATTTTATTTTGCAGCGATACATATCACACAGTCAACGTGCACGTACGTGACTGCGAATTAACATATATATATGAGAGTCGCGATAAGCGATCACCCAGCGCTAGCTCCCGATAATGCATGCATGCATTCATGGGAGGTTTATTAAACATATATACGACAACGCAATATTATTAACGCGAACAAATTAGCATAGACTCAGATTGACTCAGGAGTCAGGACGTGCGTACGCAGACATGACAGTACGGTCGAGGCTTCCATCCTTTAACCATCTTCCTTAGGGCAGATACATTCGTTCCTTAGCGCGCACCGGACGAAGCACTTCCTAATCTCTGCAGCTGTCTCACCATCCTTCGCGTCCATGATGCACGTACCGGCACATTCGCAGTTCTTGGAGCAGATGCAGCTCTTGGTGTCAGGACCAGGGCAGATGTTCTTATGAGTTTTGGTGAAGCGTTCTCACCTCTCTCGAGGCCGCGTATCTGTGTTAATATAGCCGGGAAAGACGGCTTAGAGATTACATGGTTTGAGAGTACATGGACGTTGAGATTGAGTTGGAATCTAACTTCAGGTCTGGACGTAACAGACCGAACTGTCTATCTCTAGAAATACAGGAGATACAAATCTATTCTATCTCTAACATCCTCCCTCAATCACAACTTACATAGGTTGAGATTGTTCTTAAACATATCTAACTTACGACTACATAAGGCCTTTGTAAAACCATCAGCAACTTGATCATTAGTTGAGATAAATCTTACTTCCAAGAGTCCTTGTGCTACTCTTTCTCGCACAAAATGATAATCAACTTCTATGTGCTTTGTTCTAGCATGAAATACCGGATTCGCTGATAAATATGTTGCACCAATATTATCACACCAAATCTGAGCTGCCGGTGGACTAGAAATCTTCATTTCTTGTAACAAAGTTTGAACCCAGATTATTTCTGCTGTAGCATTTGCTAGTGCCTTGTATTCTGCCTCTGTACTTGATCTAGATACCGTAGCTTGTTTTCGTGCGCTCCAAGAGACAAGATTACACCCAACAAATATTGCAAATCCACTTGTTGAGCGTCGGTCATCAATACTACCGGCCCAGTCAGCATCAGAAAAAGCACTAACAAGTGTAGAAGGAGTTTTCTTGATTTTCATACCAGTGCCAAGAGTATGCTGTAAATATCTTAGTATTCTTTTGACAGCTGTCCAGTGATCTGTCGTTGGAGACTGAAGAAATTGACAAACTTTATTCACTGGGAAGGAAATATCTGGCCTGGTAAGAGTGAGATATTGAAGTGCACCAACTACACTTCTATATCGTGTGGAGTCTTCTGGACCAAGAACTTCTCCCTGCTGTAATGATAATTTTTCTGTTGTACATAATGGAGTCACTGCTGGTTTGCAGTGTAACATGTTAACCTTTTTAAGCAAATCAGACGTGTACTTGCCTTGAGATAATAGAATACCATCCTCTGTCTTTGAAACCTCAATGCCAAGAAAATAATGTAAGTCACCAAGATCCTTCAGAGCAAAGTCTGTTGCAAGATCTCTGAGTAAGGCTGTCACTGCATCTTGTGAGGAGCTAGCTACTATAATGTCATCCACATATATTAACAAAAATATTTTGACTGATCCCTTGTTATAAAAGAACAATGAAGTATCAGCTTTAGAGGAAATAAAACCAAGTTGCTGCAGTTTATGACTTAATCTAGCAAACCATGCTCGAGGTGCTTGTTTAAGTCCATAAAGGGCTTTGTCCAACTTACACACATGATGTGGCATTAGCTTATCTTCATATCCTGGCGGTTGCTTCATATAAACTTCCTCCTCAAGAATGCCATGAAGAAACGCATTCTGTACATCTAGTTGCCTGAGATACCATCCCCTGCTTACTGCAATAGAGAGAACTATTCGAATAGTTGCAATTTTAACTACGGGACTAAATGTGTCCTCGTAGTCAATACCATACCTTTGTTTGAATCCTTTTGCAACTAGACGAGCCTTATACCTGTCAAGTGATCCATCAGCTTTTCTTTTGATCTTGTAAACCCATTTGCAGTCAATTATATTTCTTCCCTCTTTAGCTGGTACAAGGTGCCAAGTTTTGTTTTTGATCAATGCATTGTACTCGCAATCCATTGCTTCCTTCCATTTCTCATTTCCTAGCGCCTCATCAACACTCTGAGGTTCACCTGAAATAGTCAAAAAACTATATCTAATATGACCATCTGTATAGACTTTGGATTTAGTGATACCACTTTGTGACCGAGTGTGTGGCCGCATTAATCCAGGAGCCACAGAAGATCCAGCAGCTTCGGTTTCCGAGAGGACTTGCATGGGAGCAGGCGGTTGTTGAGCAGTGCTGCTTCCGCCAACTGTTTCTTCATGATTTGTAGAGGACGCTGTTGGACTCATGCCAGGGAGGTCAGATGACAAATGCGACGCCTGTGTGGATGATCCGGAGACTGTTCCGCCCGTCATCATGTCTGGTACCGCATGCAGGTCCTCCTCGTGTTCGGCGTCACCCAGCTCTGTTATTGCCTGTGGATGAGGCACTATGATTTCATGTGAATGCTGTTCAGAATTTCCATCAAAAGCTGCCGCATAATCATCAGAATCATTAGTAACATCAGGTGAAATATGCACATTAGTTAACTGATCACTTGATACTACACCCCCTTGATCAGGACTAGGATTTAAATGTGGAAAAAGAAGGATTTCAGATCGAAGAAGAGCACCAGCGTTAGAATGGAGTTTGGTAAAGGGAAAAACTTGTTCATCAAAGATAACATCACGAGAGATATAAACTCTGCCTGTGGAGACATGCAAGCACTTGTACCCTTTATGCATAGGACTGTAACCAAGGAACACACACTGTTGTGATCGAAACTCAAGTTTTCGGGAGTTATATGGGCGAAGGTTAGGCCAACACGCACATCCAAAAACCCGAAGAGTAGAGTAATCTGGTTTCCTACCAAACAACTTTTCCAAGGGTGTGGAGAATTGAAGGATTTTACTAGGAGTGCGATTGATCAGATGGGTGGCAGTAACGAAGGCCTCATCCCAGAACTTAAGCGGCATGCCGGCATGGGCTAGAAGGGACAACCCAACTTCTACAATATGGCGGTGTTTTCGTTCAGCTGCACCATTTTGTTGGTGGGAGTGAGGACATGAGACTTGATGTGTGATGCCTATTTTTGAAAAGTATGAGTGAAGTTTTTCATACTCTCCGCCCCAATCACTTTGCAAGGCAATAATTTTTCGGTTGAAGAGACGTTCTACTAAGGCCTGAAACTCCTGAAATTTTTGCAAGACTTCATACTTGTGCTTTATCAAATATATCCAAGTGAATTTGCTATAATCATCAACAAAACTCACATAATATTTCTTTCTGCCCACAGATTCAGGAGCAAGACCCCAAACATCAGAAAATATGAGTTCTAATGGAACAATTGAGACACTTGATGACACAGGATATGGGAGTTGATGACTTTTTGCTTGTTGACAAGCATCACACACCGATTCATTATTGGACTCGCTGGAATACAAAAGTTTATTCTTGGATATGACTTGCCGAACAATGGCATGAGAAGGATGCCCTAATCTATTATGCCATTGCGCTAAAGAAGGTTTTGTAGCATTGAAAGCCTGCTTCTCCGTGTGAAGTGCGGGCGGTGAAGGTAACAGGTAGAGACCATCCTTAAGTCTGCCTTGAAGAAGTACTTTCCGGGTGGTTAGATCCTTAATCAAGAAGAAGTTTGAGTAAATCTCAAAGAATGCATGGTTGTCGGCAGAAAAACGGCAAACAGAAACTAGGTTCTTCTTTGCATCAGGTGAATACAGGATGTTATTGAGATGAAATTTACGATGGGGAGTATCAATCTGAGTGTGACCAGTGTATCTAATGTGCATACCTGAGCCATTAGCGGTTTGTATCTGATCTCCACCATGGTATTTCTCCCGCATGCTCAGCTTGTCCAGTTCGCCCGTGACATGGTCTGTGGCGCCGGTGTCGACGTACCAGTTAGTGTCAATCCCATAGGACTGATTGCCTGGATGATGAGCTGAATTGGCTGCCTTCTCTGCCTTCTCTTGTGGAACAAAGTCGGGATCAAACCGGTGCCAGCAAGTGCCAACCGTGTGTCCCATCTTGCCGCAGAGCTGACAGGTTGGTCGCTCACCTCCTCGTCCTCCTGAAGATGCATGACCGCCGCCGCGACCACGTCCTGGATAGTTTCGGCCGCGCCCACGGCCGCGCTGATTTCCGCCTCTTCCAAACGAGACGGAGTTTGCTGAGACTTGATAGTTTCCTTGCCGGAGATCATTCCTTCCTTCAAACCCTAGGAGTTGTCCATAGAGTTCAGCAACGGTGATCGGCTCCGTCCGTGCTGCCAGGGCCGCCACCACTGGTTCGAACTCAGCATCAAGGCCGGCAATCATGTACGCCACCATTTCTTCTTCGTCGAGTGGTTTTCCACCAGCCGCCATCTCATCACCTAAAGATTTCATCTTGGTGATATACTCATTAACAGATAGATTACCTTTTCTTGTGGTTGAAAGAGCGATCCGGGTGTTGATGGATCGTGCACGAGTCTTCGAGGAGAAGATATCTTCAAGAGTCTTCCATAGTTGTGCTGCAGTCGTAACTGACACCACTTGCATGAGGATGTCACGCGTCAGAGAAGTCATCAGGTAACCGAGGACTTGTTGGTCCTCAGCCATCCACCGGGCGTAGTCTGGGTTCGGCGCCTGAAGAATCTTGTCGCCTTGTTTCACTTCAATCTCTTTCGCAGGTGCTGCGGTAGTGCCATCAAGATACCCAGTCATCTGGGCTCCTCTAATGGCGGGTAGGACTTGAACCTTCCATAGAAGATAGTTATTCTTCCCTAGTTTCTCTGTCACCGGGACGCCAAACGGAGATCCGCCGACCGGAGTGGAAGGGGAAGGTGTGCTCATGGCTTTAGCAGATGTGTTTGAGAGGAGAAGGCTCTGATACCATATGAGTTTTGGTGAAGCGTTCTCACCTCTCTCGAGGCCGCTATCTGTGTTAATATAGCCGGGAAAGACGGCTTAGAGATTACATGGTTTGAGAGTACATGGACGTTGAGATTGAGTTGGAATCTAACTTCAGGTCTGGACGTAACAGACCGAACTGTCTATCTCTAGAAATACAGGAGATACAAATCTATTCTATCTCTAACAGTTCTCACCTTCAGCCGCGGCCATTCCGACGAACAGGATGGCCAGCATCATGCAGATGACAACCATCTTCTTCGTCTGAGCAGCGGAGGCCATATCGCGCGCGCTCTGAGGCTTTATATGCAGTGCTATTCGTGTGTGTCTGCTGCTGGCTTAGATCTCAAGCTTGTGCTGCCCCAATCGGCAGGCGCGCCCTGGTATTTATACAGAGCCAATGCGTGCATGCCCCTTCTCCAAAAAGAACTGGGAAATACCCCCGCACGTTCTTTCCAGACCATGTATATTAATTAGCTACTATTTTGCCTAGAAAAACCAAAGCGACAAGCTCGCATTCTTTATTAATTTACTAGCTGAATGTCCGTGTGTTGCTACGATATACGAATTTTTAAAATTTATCATAATACATATTTTAAAACTAACAGGGAAAAAATTGGTGGCGGCGCTGGGGAGGAGGAGGCGCAACACGAGGGTTTGAGGGAGAGAAGGAGGCGGCAGTTGCGGGACGTAGAGTGGTTGCGGGAGGTGGAGGATACGGGGGAGAAGAGGAGCGTGGCCCACGCGTTAGCCCGACCTTTTCTACGAGGAGTGGAAGAACTACCTACATGCAGATCTGGACGGCTGATTTTTGATCAGATGGCTGAGAAGAGAGGAGGGAGAACAGACCGACGACCACCAACCAGGGTTTAATCTTTTGGCTTCCCAAAAAATTCGGCAGTCACCAAAACCAGCGAAAGACAAAATTTCGTCCGTCTCATTCATAAATTCGGACGAAAATTTCAAATTTTTTAATAAAATTTAAATAAAATTTAGACAAAATTTAAATAGGGAAAATTCGGGAAAAAATTGACCGAATTATTGCCATTTCGGGGGTAACGAAAGCACCGAAATTTCGTTGTTTCGGAATTTCGGCCGAAAAAATAAACCCTGCCACCAACTCATATTTTTATAATAGCAAAGATACCCTAGAGCTAGCATAATTAGCGTGATTGATGTGGTTAATCTGACAACATGAACTGAAGAAACTAAACTGGATTTGAGTCGAGAGTTTGCAAATTGTAGATGCATGCATGCAGACGCAGCACCGTGTCGAGTGGTGGATCCAAATTAACCTAAGCACTGCAGGTGCTGTAAAACTGAAAAAAATTAAGTGATAACCAAGAATATATGCCCTGATGGAAATTCATTATTATTCCCTCCATATATTTGCAAAATTGAAGACGTCCAGTAATAGTATGAATAAAAAGCACATAGATTACTGGATCATATGATATTGTTATTACCAGATTCAACGTGAAATGCACCCATGACAGTCACGACTCCATATATTCCGATATTGAAACTGCGATTCATTCACTTGAATTCGAAATTTAAAATTTTGAAAATTCCGGACGCGGTTTCACTTTCCTGGATCTGGTCGTAAGGCCCAGTTGGTAACCGGCTGATTACCACCTGGATTTTTATCACGCACTGTACCATGTATAGTTATACGCATATATGTAGATATTAATGCAAAATAAGCTTGTAATTTTGCACCATTTCTTGTTAGGAAATTAAATTTGACAGAGCGCACGGCATCTTAATTTTGACGTCGGGAGATTGGTAGAGTGAATCACATGAGACTGATCTAATCTTAACATTTTACCATGACAACGCTCAAGTAATATTATAAAAAAACCTACAAATTCTATCATCCAAATGCAATCTTTTGTACAACTACATGTTGCATTGACACTACTTGCAATCTTAATCGCATAATTAAGTATCTAAACCTATGGAAGAATTATACAACTAGGCCCGGCTCTGGCTGTGCAAGTGCAGGGGTGATCATGATTTACCATCTAATATAGCTCAAAATTCACATGGACGAATTACTTGTTTTTAGGATTTGATTGCTATCGTCAGATTTGCCAAACGATGGATTCCAATTATCAAAAGCTTTTTTTTAAAAAAAGAAACAAATCAAGCCAAAAGCTCTCATTCATCTTCGGAGGAAAAGGCACAATCTAGCTAGCTGAATAACATTACTACCAAGAAACCCCGGTGACGTGTGGTATACGTGTGTGGTGATGTATGCACGTATACATCACGTATACATGCATCATCTTTGTAATCGCACCAAAAAAAGAAACCTATGTGTGGAGTTCATCCACGTACAAGCAACATCAAAAAAGAAACCCATGTGTGGAGTTTATCCACGTACACATCACCAATGCGTGGTGATGTGTGCTGCTTGATTCACCATCCTTCTGTATATATTCCCTAGAAAACAACAGATGTCGTGACTCACACCACACCTCATGTCGGCATGCGTGCCCACGCATTTATCTCAACAAATAGAATGCCTTCTTAGATGTTTTTTCTCATACAAATACAATGCGTGCTTGCAAAACTTGATAATTTATCTCCCTAACTGTAACACCCCCGTTTTTGGGAACGGAAATGTTTTTACCTTCCGTAACAGCCCAGGAGTTCAGTTACAGACAGAAGAAGTATCATGCCTGCTTACGAACATTTTAGAAAGAGTTAATTTAGTCAAAATAAGACTTATCAGTCAATTTTAACAATTTTAAGGGTGTCCAAGCCCAAAACTTAACTTACAATCAGAAGAACCAAAGAAAACTCCAGAGGAACGCTTGAGGGCGGTCGCAACCCTAACGCGAAAACTTGTATCATCTTTTCTTCTTCTGATCTCTGTGTTAAGGGAAAATGGAGCAAGACTGAGTACAACCAACCGTACTCAACAAGTCACACGGGGAACATGTTATTTAACTACATGCAAGAGTTTGCCATGGAGTAGGTGGGAAAGGTTTATTATTGTATGTGGATGCAGTTTTAGCTGTAACTCATTTTTAGATGTAAAAGAAAGGTAACTTCATTAGTTAAAAAGGGGGTTTCAAACTTGATCATCAATATTCAACATTCCCAAATCATTTTCAAATCTACTTATGCTTTGCTATTAGATTCACCCATTAAACACAGCTTCATTTACCGGAAGCACGGCGTATTTGAATACTATTATTTCATGACTCTGCAGAGCTGCCCTGCTTTACCTACAAGATCCCTCAACCGTCATGACTGAGTTGAGAAAACAAGGTTGTTCATTGCTCAATTCTTTATATAGCCTCCACCTAGTAGGTTTTTGATCTCAACAAGCTCGGATGACCCCATGGATCTCGTCCGACTTGTCGCAGCCCTACAGTTGTATGGTTAACCACCTCTCATACGAACTCACCCTCTGTTTCCCCCCGCCAGTTGCAGAGGTTCAATCGAACTTGAGCAGCTACTAAGCTAGGTTTGACAAAGTCAACGCTTGTGGTTGGGCAGGTACTATTTTCTTTACTCAGCATAAGGGTATAGTCCTTATATTTTTACTGAGGCAACTTCCACACACAAACCCATGTTCAGCACCCGCGGCACTGCCACCAATACAAACCAAGCCTCCACCCTAAGATAAGGTCTTAGGACCCGGCCCGTTTATGGCCTTATGCGATCCTCGCTTACCATAGATTCACTTTTCAAAATGCTATTACCAAATACCAACTCTCTTAATAGTGAAAAGATTTTGGTGAGTTCCTAACTACCATGATTACATTAATACTATTTTTAATATTACTATGGCTTGTCAAGGTGAATGTGGCCATCAAATTATACTGGGCTTTTTCGGGTGGTAGGACATAACTAATATCATGTCATTCTAAATAGTAATTGTACATGAAATAACTTGTAAATAGCATAATGAAAATATTGATAAGTAGATACTTGTAGAAATGTAGGTTCAATATGATCAAAACATGTGTGACTTACCTTGCGGGTCTATGACTTTGACAATTCCGAACTCTTTGGTTCCCCAAACTTGGGCTTGACCTTCTCCTTCCTGCTCCGGGTGAACTTCGGCATTGGGAGTTAATGCAAAATCAATAAAAATAAATTAGTTCCATGCTCGAAGGGTTGAGCTAGGAACAAAGAAATGAAATGAAGAAAGAAATTTTGAAAAATCCAAATAAATAGGGTTTGGGCTTTTAGGAGGGTCCAAAAGGTGAAATGGGCCTAAGAAATGGGTTGGCGGGCTCGAAACGGTCAAAATGGATATATATTTGTGTTTTCGGGTTTGGGGTGAACAGTAACGGGTTTGGCACTATTCATTGCGGGTCTGCACTATTCACTGCAGGTTGAATTGATCGGATCCGCTACTGGCTAATGGGTTGGGCTCGGGTCTATCGGGTCGGATGAACAGTAACATGTGGTTACCATTCATCTTCTCCCTCAACCGAACGCGCGCGCGCCAAAACAGAGGAAAAGGCGGCGGCGGCCGGCGAGGCTACGATGATTTGCGACGGCTTTGGAGGGTATGGTTGGATTGCTGGGATTGTGGGGATTCCGTTTTGGGGGTTGGCAAGGTTGGTTGGGTCGGCAATCGCCGGCAGCGAGCTCTTCTTCTCCGCGGCCGATTTGAACATTGCGGGGGAAAGGGGGCTTCTCCGGGCAATCGGGCTGGCATTTGAGCATCTATGGGGCTCGGGTAGGCTCGTGGAATAGCTGGCTTAAGCTGATGAGGCCGGGGCTAGGCTAGCCACGGGGAGGTGTTTTGGCCGTTGGGCGGCTCTCGGTGCCGGGGAAGTAAGGGGCTTGGAGAGCTAAGCCGGTGGTTCGGAAGAGTTTTTGGGAGATTGAGGAAGCTACTGGTGAAGGCAATTGGGAAATGATGGCTCGGAGAGGTGGATTTGAGTTAGGGCTTACGTTTGGGGCTTTTGCCAATTGCCGGCAATGGAAGGGACGACGGGGACTTTGGGGGTGTCAGGGTGACTCTAGGGTGTGTTGCCTTCGGGTTAGAGTGCTCGGGTGTATTTATAGGGCCGGGAGGCGGTTTGGCGCCAGAGAGGGGGAAAAACCACGGCAGCGGCAGCGGTTTCTTCAAAGATCGGGAGAGCTCGCGATCTCTGGTGGGGGTGCTGCTGTCTTGGGCGCGAAGAAGCAGCGGTCAAAGGTGTTAGGGCGGCGTCAGGTCGGCCGTGAGAGAGGGCGGTCGAAAAGGGGTTGAGGCGGCAGTAGGGCTCGACTGGCGGCATGACACGTGCTCCGGCTAAGTCAGAGGTTGACAGGGCGAGGGAAACGAGGCTATACGAGGCTCTGACTGGACGGTGGTGGTGGTAGGAGTAGGAAGGCGCGGGAGAGCGTAGGAGGGCTTGGCGGCGAAGATCAGCGGCAACGGTGGCGGCAGAGGCTGGCGAGGTCTGACACGGGTGCAGGGGTAATTAAGGGTGGCGTACGGTCGCTGACAAGTGGTGCAAGGTTGGCAGCAGCGAGAGGACGCGAGAAGGAGCGGAAGGGGTCGGCGGCGGAAAAAATCGTGGGTGACGATGTATTTTCGGGTGAGGAACAGTGCCGGTACTATTCTTCTCCGTCCAGGCAATGTCGACAAGGGTTAGGGAGCGATTTTGGTTGAGATTCATGCGGGATAGGCTAAGGATCAAAGGAGAACAAGAATCAAAACATGATTTGAATTCTTTTGAAAATTTGGTTTCATTTCACTAACGTTTTTAGAGAACAAGATAATTTAGTTTCTGTATACGTACCACACAAGCCAATGTGACTCATTATTCATTAGCATCTCTGGACGTAAATAAGGTGAATGTTTCAACGCCAATGAAATAACTGCGCAACTATCATACTGTTAAATTTTCAACAAAAGTTGGAAGCAATGCCACAATCTCTCCATGGCCCACCAATTTAATTACTACTCCCTCCGTTTCGTAATATTTATCTATAATCCACTATACGTATAGACCAAAGAAATACTAAATCTAAAAATATTAATAAAAATATCTATATATACCTTTATTAAAAGACATACTACAATAACTTAACATCTTTCAAAGCATTTAAGTAGAGGTAAAGAGTAAAAACATTGTAACAACTACACTCTTGAATTTTTTAATAGATAAATATTTTTGAAATAGAAACTCTCGAGGCTATGGACACACATAATAAAACGGAGGGAGTAGACTCTTAAGCGCTGAAATAGGGCACCATGATTTCAAATGCATCAATTCCATCTAAATTCGGGTGTATTTTTTTAAAATGTCAGTTTTTGGGTATATATTCATCTATAACAATTCAAATGAAACGTATAAGCTTGAAAAAATATACTCAAATTCAAAGTTTTGAACAAATTTAGATCACATATTTTGCTGATTTTTATATATAATCAGCATATACCTACAATCAAACTATCATAAAAAAAGGCAACTACAATTCGAAATTTAGTTCAAACTAGTTTGAACTATTTAGTAAACTAGTTAAACTTGATATATAAGAAATTTTAAAAATTCTCGCACATGATACATACCTATTTTATACTATAGTGCCTGAGAATCAAGGAGAGTGTTTCATGCACCATGGTGCCTAGGCACCAATATCAATACCCGTTGATTTGCTTCGAGATTCGCAACGTTTGATGTGGGTATCTTCATATACCCATAAAAAAGTATATTTGAGATGTCAAACTCCGAAAAAATTTAAATTCAACTTCAGTTTAATTAGTTTGAACTATTTTTATGGTATATACTCACTGTAGTCGCATTGAATTCAAAAGTAGTTCAAACTAGTTTGAACTGAGTTCAAAACTTACTTACCATAAATATATCAAGGGTATAAAACATTTTCATACCCAAACTCAAAAAAATTATCAATCATACACGTGTATCGGATGTTGGTGCCTAGGCACCATGGTTATATATATATATATATATATATATATATATATATATATATATATATATATATATATATATATATATATATATATATATATATATATATATATATATATATATATATATATATATATATATATAGGACGAGTGTTTCATGCACCATGGTGCCTAGGCACCAATATCAATACCCGTTGATTTGCTTCGAGATTCGCAACGTTTGATATGGGTATCTTCATATACCCATAAAAAAGTATATTTGAGATGTCAAACTCCGAAAAAAATTAAATTCAACTTCAGTTTAATTAGTTTGAACTATTTTTAATGGTATATACTCACTGTAGTCGCATTGAACTCAAAAGTAGTTCAAACTAATTTGAACTGAGTTCAAAACTTACTCACCATAAATATATCAAGGGTATAAAATATTTTCATACCCAAACTCAAAAAAATTATCAATCATACACGTGTATCGGACGGTTCTTGATGTGGGTGCCTTATGTAATTTTCCTATATATATGATACTGAAATGGGGCACCAAGCCTCTATGTCGTTAGATTGCTTTTAGATGCGTGCAGGTGCAATATATTAGGTAAACCTATTAAGATTCATTAATTCGAAAAGGCATCAATTTAGAAAGGAATTAATCATGGATGGAAAGTTTTTGATTATGAAGCTTGGGCACCATGGTGTACCTGTTATTTTCTCTCTCTCTCTCTCTCTCTCTCTATATATATATATATATATATATATATATATATATATATATATATACACACACACACACAGAGAGAGAGAGAGAGATTTAATAATTGTCAAAATCTAATTGCACGCTGCGGCAGCTTTGTAGTCCTTGTTGCCTAAGTAAAGGATGTGCGATACATGCCACTTGGTGTCGTCCTCGTCCTACGCATGCAATGAATTATGCGTGATACACGCCATCACCTGTTTGTTTACTACTATGACACGACATATTGTGGAAGATACTAACTCAGTAGCATTTGGAAGACATAAGAAAGAAAAGTTCTGTATGAATAGTGAATTTTCAATATTCATCTCTATTTATTTTCACTGCTTGTCAATTTTATGTCTTCAAAATGCATGTTGTAATATTCTAGAAGAAAATTAGAAAGGAGAGTCTAGGGTCAAATTGGCCTTGGCTCATCCCACCATCGCCATCTTATAATTAACAGGGGAGGGGAGGGGCTGCTGCTCTAACCCGCTCCCCACTGTCCCTACCCAAAATACCCCTAAGCAACGCCACCGCCGCCTCACCTATGTCGTCACACCGCCTCCTCCCTTATGTTGCTCCCTCCACCGGCCACTGCCAGCCCTCTGCATCGCCCTTCTCCCCTCTGCCTGTGTGCGCCGCCCTTCTCCTCTCCAGCCAAGAAGGCGAGGGGGAAGAAAGGGTGTCAGACCCCGAATTTGCTATTCAGAACCCTCTATACTTCTACCATACCATTCCCTAGATTAATGGATAGTGCATACAAATATATTACTGAACATAAAATACATATCTTATAAAAGCAAAACTAATATAATAGAAGTGGACAATACATAAATAGAACTAATGGTCCTCAACTTACAGACGGGTCGATCAGGCCAAAACTTTTAAAGAGCAATAGTTAAAACAGAAACAACATACAGATGAGACCCTCAGGCAATCAACTAGGACTTACACAACCTAGTTCCTCGCCTCTTCATCTTCCAGTCTTGTCAACGCCTTTAGACGATCACATATCTTTTATTTCTCCTTATTACTTATTAATGATTATAATTGGGCTACAGTGAGTATAAAGGTACTCAGCAAACCACCAAACAGAATAATATTATAATAGATGTGAGCATGTGGTTTTTTTATTTGCAGAAAGACATTTGAAATACAATAAGTAAAATTCCATTTCAACTAAACCATGTTTTAAAGAGTTCAAAAGGATGCAATAATAATCATAACGAAGGTTCCATCCACCATATACTATTTTTATTTCTAGGGTTCTATCCACCCATTTTATTCACTGGGTTTTATCCGCCTAGGGGAAATCAAATTCACCTCTACTTTCCTAAATATTACTTTAGTAGAGTAGCTTACTAATGTGGAACTTAGTCAATAGAACTCTCGTAAATTGACGATGAATCTGAGAAAACTTTTGTGGTAATGTATGTTTTCTCAATAACATTCTATTTATAAGTTCAATTATGCTCCCGGACACATGATTCCGAGCATTCTTGGATGCGAGGTCCCAAGCGTTTTCAGGTGCAAGTTTCCAAGTTTCAGTTGTGACGTATTCTTGTTCATTGTACTAGTTGTTTTAATGCATATTGTTAAACGCAGGTTGTGTATCGTTTCGTAGTAGTTTAACTAGAGAAAGTGTTGCCGAAATCTAGTAGGGATGAATGTAATTTTGAGTGATATAGAGTAGTGATAACATTCTGAGGTCAGCTGTTGGGCCGAGGTGTTACACAAGCTGTGACAGCTTTGTAATCTTTGTTGCTAAATGGTGGATTCCAATTCCGAAAGCTGTATTCTCTACAAAACAAGAGATGTTGTATCACACATAATTCATTGCATGAGTAGGACGAGGACGACAGCAAGTGGCGTGTATCACACATCCATTGCTTTTTATTTCCTTGATGTCCCAACAGCAACGAAAGGAGATCTACCAGTCAAAAAAAAAAAGTGACACCCTATGAAGCACAGTTAAACCGAGCGCCTGAATTTCGACTAAAAATTTTGTCAAGGAAAAGTAGTCTGGCCATATGTAAATTACATGAGTACAGTTTTCATAGAAGATACTTTCATAATACTACACTTAAATAGCTTTTATTTGATTACATAATGACAACATTTTGTGCTAAGAATAGAATCCTATTGTCCTTAAATAGTCCAAGAAATCGACTGAAGGGAGTATGGTAATACAAAACAACAACAACAAAGCTTTTTATCCCAAATAAATCGGGTAGACTAGGAATGAAACATTATTAAGATCAAAGAGATGAGAGTTTTCAAATAAAACTTACAATATTAAAATCCTAAGCCGTATATCCTGCTATCTAAACTGAGAGCCTAAAACATTATCCCTAACTTTCTTATGATTCCAATATGTAGATCGCTAATTTCCATGCGCTCCTATCCAAAGCTAATTCTTTAGATATATTCTAATCTCTTAAATCTCTTTTAACTGTTTCTTTAGATGTATTCCAATCGTAATGCAAAATTCTGATAAATAAGTAGTGAAATTTACTTATATTACAATCGGATGGTGCAGCACAAATGGTTAGATTACGTTGTCTACTTTCTGTAGGTTGGCAGCGTATACAATATAAAGCAATGGCCTAGCTTATATTATGATAAAGAAAATCCATATCAGGGATATCTGACACGTCACTTGGTGTCGTCGTACGCATGCGATGAATTATGCGTGATACACGGCATCACTTGGTGTAGTTGTCTGTTACTGTGACACGACATATTGTGGAGAATATTAGCTCAACTGCTTTTGAAAGACATGAAAAAGACAAATTCTGTACGAATAGTACTTTTTCAATATTCATCCCTATTGTTTTCGATGCTTTTCGATTTCATATCTTCCCAGTGCATGCTGTGACAGCTTTGCAGTCCCTGTTGCTAAATGATGGATTCCGATTCGGAAAGCTCTATTCTGTGGCCTGTTCTTTACCTTATAAGTTGACGGTTTTTAATTTTTATTATAGTACTTAATTTTTAAATGAAGTATTTTTTCAAGATGAGGTCTACAAGTTAAACGATCTACACGTTAAAAGCTCAACATCTATACCAGTCAAAATCACAAATAAGTATCTATTTCTCCATAATCTGTACCGTAAACAACCAAAATTCAAAAATTTCAGCTAAAAGTCATAAACTATAGCTCAAAAGAACAGGCCCACATGTATCATACACAATTCATTGCATAAGTAGGACGAGGACAACACCAAGTGGCGTGTATCACACATCCTTTTTTTTAGTGAATTCTTTTGAGCTTATAGTTTATAATTTATAGTTTAAATATTTAAATTCTACCTATTCACAAGAGATAGTACGCAGAAAAAATTAGTCGTATGTGATTTTGGCCGGTACAGCTGAACTTAGTACACTTTTTACTACAATTTTCTGATTGATCCCGTCTTAAAAATACACCATTTAAAAGCTAGTTACTATAGATAGTACAAACATAAACCAACTTTAAGTCCAAAAGAATCTAGCCAAAATTGTTTCCTTGATGTCCTGACAGCAACAAAGGGAGATCTACTGGTAATAAAAAAAAGTGACACCCTATAAGCACAGTTAAACCGTGCACTTGAATTTCCACTAAAGATTTTGTCTAGAATAAGGAGTCCGGATGTATGAAAATTACATGAGTACAGTTTTCATAGAAGATACTTTCATATTATTACACTTAATAACTTTTATTTGAATACATATGACTAAATTTATGCTTAAATAGAATCCTATTGTCCTTGAAAAGTCAAAGAAATTGACTGTATGTGGGGACCTGGATTTGACAGTCCTAATCTCCTGTGTATTCTAAGTTAGTCTCTAAATTAGTAACTAGTTTACATAATAACATCGACAAATATCATACCTATACATGTAAATAAGAAAAAAGGAGTATTTAATATTACATAAGAAACCGTAAATAGATCATATGATCAGTTTTAATGGGCCGACTGGCCAAATAGCACTATTCATAACAAAGTAGCAGAATAGTAAGTAAACAAAAAAGAGGCCTCCATATCCTACCACAGGTAATCAACTGGGGCTAACCCTTGTCTGGCCTTCGTCTTCCATGTCATAGCCGGAGGCATGGATAAATCCATACACCAGGTAATCAACTCCGTCATCTAAAACCACATAGCAGAATGCATGTGTTTATACAACATACATACATACATCTAAAGTTTAGCCAAGTGAAGGTCTTATGTCTCTTTTAGCATAAAGCCAATTTGTTAAATATACTAATTTAATTCCAAACCTACGACTTAACTATTTTTACGTTAAAACTAATATCTATTTTTTTAGTCAAGTTTATCATGGTAGTGAAAATCCCTTCACTTCATTTCCAATTCTGACTTTGGTTATCACAACCCTTTCCAATTTATTATTTATTTAGGAAAACTACTCAAGTGTGGCATTTCTACACTTTTGCCCATATCCAGGGGCACGACTATTCGAATAGATTTTTAACACTCCGTAGAGGTTGTACAACTTTATCTACAAGATATGATTTGTGGGGACCCTGAGCGTGGAATACCTAGTACACACATTCACAGTATTGAGATCACATTCATACACGTCACATACAATTAATTTACAACAAAAGGGTGATATATAAGTGATGCATAGTAGAGTTTACAACATAGGGCCAACTGTCAAATAAAATACCAGAGTCAAGAGTAAATTGCAGTAGAAGACTAGTAAACAAGCAAAAGTGTCCAGTGGTATGCCACCATAGTCTACAGGCAACAGATTGGGGATTAGGCCCTAGAAAAATCCATAGTCGAATTCCCTGGAACCAGGGGCAAAGTACGCATTGTCTGACATGTATCCTTCTTCATTCTCTGATCAACAATAATTTAGGCAAGGTTGAGTACATTGTGTACTCAGCAAGACTTGTAGTGTATCGCAACATTGTACATATGTATGCAAGGCTAACAAAGGATGAGACTCTATGTTAAGTTATTTTCAATATGAAGCAAGATTTATTTGCAATATCAATAAGTAGTAATTTGCAACAGAATTTTAAAGAGCATTTGACATGTAAGAAAATAATATTTATATAACTTTAATAATAGTAAATCATATCTATTTGCAGCCTTCCTCGGTTGTGAACGTCGCGTAATTCTCACCCATGGGCACAACACACGATTAGATGTACATGCCACCCTATTATGTTCAGTGAAACAATCTTAAAAAGAAAAACTATACCCATTGTGGCTTCATTCAAGCATGCTAACCGCGAGCACGGCTATCTAAAATATTTCTAACACTTTCGAGAGGTTGCACAATTTTACTAACATGAAATAATCAAATATACTATTAACAACTTCACGCTTTCTTTGGCGTGTGATGAAGGTGATTATCATATAGTCGTTAGATTATCTAGTCTTAATATTGCATCAGCCCGATGAATATACAAACTCTCACTTGAGCGTGTCCTTTCCCCCAAGTAAGCTGAATGACATACTCTCACTTAGACGTGCCCTTCCCCTAAGTAAGCTGAATGCCGGCCACTGCACGCTTCCGTAGGTGTGCGACTAACAAAATCATAACAAGACTTTTACAATACTTAGCTATGATGCTTATTCCTACTCCAAAGTAAATCCTCAACACTGGCGATAGTGACCATTCCAATCCTATATTACGTCTCACCACCCGGAATGTTCCCTTTCCTGGCTATGATTTCAATGAGGGGCTCAATTGTTAGGGAGTCTATGGCCTTTCACGTTTACGAAATCCACAAGGGTAGGGACCGTTACAGGTCACTTTGACCAATCACATCAGAAATCTAGAAGTCCTCCTACCAATCAACTGCATAGGATTCACACCGGTGCTAAGCAAATTAGTGGGCCAGATCTGCCACCCTCGTGCTCTCTACACGGCGACTCTCACCATGTAGCTGATTGAGCCTACCTTGGCCAACCAAGAAAACTCAAGGCAAGTGATTTCTTGGTTTACTTGGGTATTTTCTTCATTAGATTGTGACCAAGTCTCTTTGGCTCTTTGTTTCGATAATCTCCCAAGGTGCGGTGGGTGCTTGGAGGTGTGGTGTATATGGTGGTGCCATTCTACAAGAGAATTAGGCATGTCGAAGGTATATATGTGCAACTCAATATCCAATACTGGTTATTGTCTATCTCAAAATCAGCTATGGAAATTCATCGTTCACCTACGAAAATACAAGCGGCTAATCTTGAGTAGAACTCAATAGTAATTGTTGTAGAGTTCATGAATTACTAAAGTAGCAGTCGTTGTGGAGTTCATGAATTGCTACCAAGTAAAAATTATTGTGTTCATGAATTGCTACTGAGTAATTAAAAACTATTAAGGTGTGCTATATGTTTGAGAATCTTATTGCTGTGGTCTAGCTATGATCTCAGATGAGACAATGGGAAATGTGGAGAGTATTGCAAAAGTTGTGCTACATATATCTGAGGTAACAAAGAAGCTAGCTACTAATGTGGTTGACCAACTTCCTGAGGATGTGTTTCTATAGAAAGTAGTGGAGAAGGTTGAGTACATTACTGAGATAGTGAATAAGGACGCAGAGAAGGTTGAAGTTGTTGTTTACAAGGTTTGATTCCATATTCTTGTTTTCTTCTTCAAGCATGACACTAATTTTTGATTATATTTCACATATGATGGATAATATTATTTGAGAATCTTGTTGAGTGTGGTCATGTGTCGAGTACTCATGTATTTGAGTACTGTGTGGTCGGTATCGAGTACTCGATGAGTTCAAGTACTACATGGTCGTAGTCGAGTATTCGGTGTGTTCGAGTACTACATGGTCGTAGCCACAGTGGTCGATGCCAAATATCGAGTACTACGTGGTCATAGCTGAGTACTCAGTGTGTTTGAGTACTACGTGATCGTAGTTGAGTACTCGGTGTGTCCGAATACTGTGTAGTCGATGTGTCTGAGTATGTGTAGGAGTTGATGACCCAGAGTCAGAGAGTGGTCGGAGACTCCAGACCACTCGAAGGTATGGTCGACAAGCCGTGGTTGATGACGTGGTCGAAGCCACAGTAACTCAGTTGGTACTCAGAGGAGTACTGTCACAGTTGTTACTTAAACTGTGTAGTGGTCGATGGCCGATGGTCGTAGAGGTAGTGGTCGATGGTTGTAGCAAGCGGTCGATGGTTCATTGTCGTACCTACAGCAGTCGATGGTCGATAGTCGTAGCTACAGTGGTCGATAGTCGTAGCTACAGTGTTGATGGTCGTAGCAACATTGGTCAATTCTCGATTGTCGTAGCTACAGTGATCGATAGTCGATGGTTGTAGCTATAGTAGTCGACGGTCGTTGTTCGGTAATGTGGTCGACAAGGCGCAATCGAAGTCGTGGTCGAAGGAGCGGTTGAAGCTGTGGTCGAAGGATCGGTGTGATATAGCAGACATGTGCGTCTTGTCACTATAGCAGACGTGTGCGGCCTATCACTGTAGCAGTCGGCGGTCGCTGTAGTGGACTATGCAATGGTTGTCATCGAAGGCCTGGTTGATGCCGCGATCGAAGCCACGGTCGAAGGCATGGTCAATGCGTGGTTGAAGCCACGGTCACATTGTTCAAGTACTGTGTGGTCGGTATCGAGTATTCGGTGAGTTCGAGTACTACGTGGTCGTAGTCGAGTACTTGGTGTGTTCAAGTACTGCGTGGTCATTGTCGAGTACTCCGTGTGTTCGAATACTGCGTGGTCGTAGTCGAGTACTACGTAATCTTGGTGAGTTCGAGTACTACGTGGTCGTAGTAGAGTACTTGGTGTGTTTGACTACTGCGTAGTCGTAGCCATAGTGGTCTTAGCCAAATGCACTCGGTGTGTTCATGTATTGCGTGGTCGTTGTCGAGTACTCAGTGTATTTGAGTACGGTGTAGTCGGTGTGTCCGAGTATGTGTAGTAGTTGAAGACCCAAAGTCAGAGAGCGGTCGGAGACTCCGAATCAGTCGAAGGCGTGGTCGACAAGCCATGGTTGAAGGTGTGGTCAACAAGCCATGATCGATGCCATGGTCTTCTCACGCAGACCGAGAAAACCCCCGAACCCCTGCTCCACCCTTACACAGCGGCACCATGCCCGACCTTTGTGAGACGACCGGCGGATCCTTTGGATCAACGCCCTGGCGGGTCCTTAGACCTGTGCTTTGGTGTGGTGGCAGGCGAGGGGATTTTTCCCCCAAGCCTGAAATTCACTCCCACTGGGAGTCGAACCCAGGACCTGGGAGGTGCTACTGAGGCGCTCTAACCACTCGGCTAGAGGCCCTTTCGCGTAGTCAATCAATATATTTTAACATGTATCAATGGTCAAAGTTTAAAAAGCTTGATCTTACGGAACCCATGGTGTTCTATATTTGTGGATAGAGGGAGTATCAATTAAGGCAACAAAACAAGAGATGGCGCGATGCACGTGTGTGTCTCTCTCTTTATCCCTCACCACGTGTCCCAAGTCATGGTGGATTGGAGGATATCTAGGTGGCCTCATGGGAGAGGAATGAAGGAGATCCTGTTGGCCATGCCGGCACGAAGTGGAGGAGATCTCGACAACCATGTGGTGGAGGAGATCCTAGCGACCTATTGGATGAGGAGCAGAGGAGAAGACCCGATCGGCCATGTCAACACAAAGTGGAGGAGGAGATCGCAGTAGCCTCCCTAGTGGAGAATCTGAATAGGAGGCAGGAGGCTGCCGCCACTACTGGGCTCCTCCATCCGATAGCCCCAGTAGAGGAATCTGCCACCGGATGTGGCTGCCGCCGGTCAGGATTGTATTCATCTCCTTTGCCTATCCTTATGATGCTGGTTCACGAGCATACAAGCATGCCTGCGGGTAATAGATGCCCGCAAGTGACGGGATGAGAGACAATGTCTGCCCATTGTGGGTGGCGAGCGCGGGCATTGGAGATGAAGTATGCATGTCATGGGAATGGAATCTCTGTCAGGCATGGGTATGGGGTAGCTCCACTAGCCCACTGCGCGATTGCGATCCCTAGTAGATTCCATCCAAGAGAAGGCATCTCATCATTGCATGGTCTATCTCACTCAATGGGAAAGCATGCTGTTGTTGTTTCCACAGCTCATCCATCCGTATGCCTTGTCCAACCTATGGAACTTCCTTAATAAATAAAATTTAATTAAAGCAAGCTCGAGACTCGGTATCTTGCAATCGGCTACGTCTAACCATGTTCTGATCTAAAAGAGGGATATTCTCGTGAATATTCCTTCGACGCCGATCCTTTCTTTTATACCCTTCCCGACGAAGTTACTCCGTCACTTCGCTTCCACCCCAAAATTCGCTCGACTCCGTCTCTATCCTGCAACCCGCTACATACCCTTAATCATAAGCAGATCATAAATGAATTCAATTAAGCTTATTTGGAATTTTGCTGGATTTGTTGAATTTGTCAGTCGTTAGTCGTGTAATTAGTCACTGGAGCCACGAAGAGATGACAAGTCGAGCCGGATCAAGAATTGGAAAGAGACGAAGACTAATGATTCAAATAATCGACTGAGAAGGCTTTGAGTAAGATCAAGGCCATGGTAAATCGAGCAAGGTAAGTCATCACTTTAATCATATTGATCCTACATTTTATGCCAAATTATGTTCCTTTAAATTATCAAATTGCATGCTTACTTTATTATGCAAACGTATGTCAAAACTTAAGATAGTTATATTCCTATTTGATGTTTTAAATACTACTATGCCTTTCCTTGACACTTGAATCACCTGACCATTGTCACCATAGATGTTAATGATAACTCTACTAGCTATAAGTCATATTAATGCCGTGCTAGTCTCGTCAAGTCCAGGGCGCCAGTGGCCCTGATCATCAATCTTTAAACATGAAAACTGGTCTTGGTACAGTCACGGGATGTACGTGGCTAATTATTTGTGACAACTTAATTTATGCTTCTCAAAACCCTAAAAATTTGCAATACCGGTTTGGGCGGATGGTAAGAGTGGTGGGTGTGGATGTAAACAAGGTGTGGATGTAACACAAGGTTTGTGGTTTGTGGAATGAACCGCCCGGGCAAATTAAGGACTTAATCCTGTGATGACCCCTCCGTGTACAACAGTACAACCACAAGCTGGCATACTGTAGGCTTGGTTGAATAATTTACTAAACTCTCTGGTCATCTCACGAAGAACGTGTGTAGGTGGGTAATAAAAGCCCCACGTAGAATGAGACATCGAATGTAGGTGACGTTGCCAAGGCTAGCCTACGTGGAGAGTGGAGTCCGACTACACTAACCTATGGTAGACATCCTGCACAACTTATGGAAGCAACCCCATAGGAGTGAGATGCTAGAGGGCGAGGTATTGTAAAGGCTTCGTGGTAGTCGCTCGATCTGCATGACCAAGGAATTATGTAGAACCATCAGGACGATTATCTCTTGTGGGTAAAGATGTATAGTCTCTGCAGAGTATACAAACTATTCGAATAGCCGTGCCCACGATCAAGGGCGGATGTAGAAATCTTCTTCGAGTTAGTTCTATTTCAAAACTTTTGAGGGTGGGAAGAAAACTGTCAGGCGGATGTAACCTGACTTTGGTAATTTTCCTGGAGGGATGTACTCTAGTGTTGACAATAAGGTGGAAGTAACCTATTGATCAAAAGCTAGCATAGGTGGATGGACCATGTAATTGGTGGATGGAACCTACACTGCTATAATTACTACACAATTTCAAACTCCATAAAGCATATTTGTAAAATGCTAAGTCATAGGAATTTTAATTATGATTATTGCAAATGTCGCTTTTAGCAAATAAATGAACCTCAAGCCTCATTTGACAGCCTTGCATCTATTATTATTTGCATTCTGTGTGGTGGCTTGCTGAGTACTGTTGTACTCACTGTTGTTCAATTACCATCATTCAGTCAATAAGGAAAAGAAGATCAAGCCCTACGGTGTCTTAAGGTGATCGAAAGAGTTGGAAGATGAAGAGGCCAAGAACTAGGACGCGAGCCCCAGTGGGCAACCTGTGGGCAAGTCGTGAGGGTCCCACTTGAGTGAAGTTTTCGCTACAGCATTTTGTTGTTTTTCGCCTAATCGGCCCATGAGGAAGTTGTTACTATATTATTTACGCTTCCGCATAATATGTTTGATATACAGCAATGTAATTGTGAGCACTATCTACTGATCCTGGGAATAGTGCGGTGGAATCATAGAGGATTTCAGGTAGCTAAACCTGGTGTCCGACACCATGCCACATTGATTTGGCTATATCCTACTAATTTAGTTTTAGTACAGATTTGCTAATCAAGATCAAGGCACCATATGTCTAATTCAGGATTGCTTAATATGCAAAAGGGTCCTCAATCACAGGAATTAGTAAACCACCGAGAAACGTTAAGCTCTTATTATTCAGCAAAAGATGAATCCGTAATAGAAGATGATTATGGAGGAAAGCTTATTATTTTGTGTAGTCTTCAGAGCAACAGAGCGGGGGTACATGCTTTTCATAGATGTACACGTCTATGTACTCTGATTAAATAAAACATACGTCTACCCAAGGAATCTAAAACAAGTTGGTGGGAATAAACACCCTCACCTCCTTTTACTTTTCATCCCTAGTGTAGTGTACATCAAAACCAGACTGAGCTTTGTAGCCCAGCCCGAAGCTCAAAAAACAATGTTTTGTGAATAAAAAGTAATTTTCTAAATACAATTCCCAAATAAAATATTATTTTTACTTCTTTTGTGAATAAAATATTACTTTTCAAATTAATTATTGTTTTATCGGTCTATTTCAAGCTTTGGCCCAGGCCCGTGTGCCAAAAATCGGGTCGGCCTACCCATGCAAAGGTTAATTCATGAAAAGAGTGATAATGACTCAATTTAGTCAATATATTATATATATGCTTTTGAAGTTAATAAATGCCATATACTGCTTTCAATCAATTGTTATTACTACTATAAAATAAGTCAAATGGGATGTAGAAATGGTAGGTTCAAACACATAAACACCCTTGGA
The DNA here is from genome assembly GCA_036346575.1 of Dendrocalamus sinicus. Taxonomy (NCBI): domain Eukaryota; kingdom Viridiplantae; phylum Streptophyta; class Magnoliopsida; order Poales; family Poaceae; genus Dendrocalamus; species Dendrocalamus sinicus. The sequence continues at coordinate 32,779,296 of CM070652.1, read as the reverse complement.
AATCTTTGCACTGCATTAAGAGGATTGCCATCGTGGGTATGAATATACTCATTCTTGGATATTTTGATTGGATCATGCAATACATCAGTCTAGAGGAATCCATTTGTACGTTCTTAGGCATATTGCAAACCATCAATATTGTTGAGGGCTCCTTTTCTCTATTTTGATTGTCCAGAATATGGAAGTTGCTAGGGATGGCAATCTTACCTGATAAGCCAACTACCCATGGAAAAAACCCTAATAGTGGTGGATATGTTCCTCCTATAGTGCTCGTGGGTATGTTCGTGCATGCAAAACTTTGTTTGATAGGCAAATAGGTATGGGCAGAGGCATGCTCCACCCATGCCCGTTCTGCCCAAATACTCGTCAACGCCAATTAACAGGTGGGCCCTTGAATAGAAAACCCTAGACATCCATCCGAGGATACCAGGGCCACCACTCCACTTGATTTACTCGCTAAGCACTGCATTCCTCGTAATCCCAATCCCTTGCGCACTTGGGCATTCCTCCCTCGCTCTTGTGCATCCCTCCACCTCACTTGCTTTGCTGCCACCTCTCTCGCGTCACGGGCGACAGTGTCAGGGTTGATTGGAGGAGGAGATCCTGATGGATCATGGGTGAGGATCAAATGAGATCTTGTTGGCCATGTTGTGTAGGACCCAGATTTTAGAATCCGGCATCCTTTGTGATTCCACCGCACTATTCCCTGGATCAGTAGATAGTGCTCACAGATACAATTCTAAACATCAAAGTACATATCATGCGAAAGCGTAAGTATAATAGTAAACTTACTCATGGGCCGATTAGGCCAAAACATTAAATTGCAGTAGCGGAAGAATGAAGCACATAGGTGGGATCCTCAGGACGTGCCCACAGGCAGCCAACTGGGGGTTCACGACCTAGCCTTTGACATCTTCAGCTTCTTCTCCATCATGACCAAGAGTGTTGCTGAAGCGTAGTGATCTGATTCCTGATTCTGAATTTGTTGTGAGAGCGAGTGTGAGCACAAACCACTGTGCTCCGTGAGCCAATACGTAGGATGCTAATAAATAGTATGCATGGCTTATAAAAGGAGAGGCTCGGGTTATTTTATTTGCCATAAAATTGCTTTTAGTATTATTATTATTATTTAATCATGATGTTATTGTTGCTATCTAAAACTCCGAACAGTGAGTATCATCATTTATGTAATCCACCGGTCATAGACTCATTGCTGTCTAGGACTCTAAACAGCGAGTGTCGTCATTTATCTAATCCACCGATCAAACGCTCTCTATATTGATTGCTATCTAAAACTCCAAACAGCTAGTGTCATCATTTATTTAATCCACTGAACATACACTTTCTATATTGATTGTTGTCTAAAACTCCAAACAGTGAATGTAATCATTTATTTAATCCACCGAACATACACCTTCTATATTGATTGTTGTCGAAGACTCTAAACAGCGAATGTCATCATTTATTTTAAATCCACCAATATCTTTTGTGTTCTGAATTCCTAATAATCCAATCTTGTAATTGCTATTCATCAACTCTTCACTTGTATCAGGGCTTTCTAATAATTCAATCCTCTCGGTTATTGATCCAAAACCATAATTTGCTCTTCCAGTAATCAACCCTATTTTCCATTACCCATCTCTAACTAATTCACTAGTATACATCCACCAGGAACATTATTGATCAAGTTTATACTCCAATTATCATATCTCCAAATTCCCAAAAATACAATTCATCCATCTAGTATTTGATCAAATCCTATTAATCCCATTATCGCCAACCTCTCCCAAGATTTATATTAGTTATCAATGTCGTAATCTAGCAATTACCTTTGCACTCCCTAATTCTCCAAAAATTCTTTAAATCATCTATCTAGCCTAGCTATTCATTTAGGCTCCACCAATTTATTTCTCCCAGAATCCACACTATCGTTTCCTTTTTTATGATCGACATGAATTGACCAACATCTTTATGTGTTTGCCACGAACAACCATCTTCTTTTTTTATGACTATTTATTCTTCCTGATATTTTATTTTGTGAGAAGTATTATCATTATTTAAAAATATAATACATAGGAATTTCCTGAGACCTAGCAATTTTAAACAAAAACATAATGTGTAAGAGAATGCAATAATAATAGCGATCCAGATTCCATCCACCGTTACATGGTCTCTGCACCATATGCTAGACCTTCAGCATTATAGCCGCTTACATTATCACTCGGACGACACCTACGGCAACTCAAAACAGGGCTTTCCACTGCACTCCACTTTTCCATTTCCACCCACAAAGTTTTTGAAATAGAACTATATCTGGTTAATTTCCCATGTCCGCCCTTGACCGTGGACACGGCTATTCGAATAGTTTTCACTCTGTAGAGTTTGTACATGTTGTGGCTACGGGCCAAACAGAGAGAAGGGGGACTAGTAGAAGAGGAATAGGAGAGCTAGATCTGTGGGAGAGTTGGTAAGAATGAGAGGATGTCCCTCCTCCTGCCCCTCCTAGGGGTTTATATACATGAGTGGGGTAGAATGGGAAATCCCCATTCTACCCCTTAGTACTTACAAAGGATGAGGGTACATTGGTATATTTACACTGGTATATTCCTCTACACTATTGGGTCTATTACATGTTGGACTAGTTGCACGGCCCAGTCACGGGGGGTTGGGCCACCCCCACAATAGTACACTTTCACCACAAGAGACAATCCGCTCATTGCCCCACATGATTCCTTAGTCACGTATTTGAGTGGACCATCACAGTGACTTTTCAAAGTATCTAGTCTCTTTTGTAATTTCACCCTATGGGCTGCTCCCACTTGCGGTGGGTCCCATACTATACACAGAATGTAACTACGTCTACTAGCGCAGCTGGGCTCCACTCCCCGCCACATTAGTACGGCTAGTTACTTCACCCTCCACTCAGTGTCCCTTTAGGCCTCTCCTTGCCCTTGCGTATCCACTTCTTTCCACTACCAGTGAGATGAGTCCAGGGGTTTCGATAAATTTACTTAGCCAAGTTGCACTTTGCAGACTTGTGGTTGTACTGTTTTACATTGGAGGTCATGACAATATTCAGTCCTTAGTGGTATCTGGGTGGTGCTACCACTAACCACAGTCTCGTGCACCGCTGCACCACACCCCGATCCATCCGCCCAGATATTTAAGAAACTTGGGGCTTTTGGAAACATAGAATATCCTTGTCCAAATACACCAGCCATTTTCACCATGGCTTCCCAAATCAATTTCTCATGATGTAAAAGTGATGCTTGGGGCATTTTGGTGCCCCCGAATATCTAAGCAATACTAAGCATGGTGTATAATTACGGACTTATTTTCGAAAAATTACTATCATAATTTTGCTAGGGCGACAAGGTTCACATATTCAAATATTCCAAAGGAGGTGTAATATTAATCAAGGTAAACAATGGACATATAACTAGAATCTTAAATTCAACATGTATTTGCGTATAAAATAACAGCATGCAATTTGTTAATCTAAACAAAAGAAATTTGCAGAAAATGTAGGTTCAACATGATCAAAGTATTGACTCGCCATGCGCGGTTTACCGGGGTCTTGAGCTCACTCAAATCTTTCTCATTGGATGGTCTTGAGCTTTTGGTCTTTTTCTTTACCTCGATCCTTATCTCGCTTGATCCTTGATTCTTCTGGACTCCAATTTCTAATTACGTGCTAAGCAACTGAATTCAAATAAAGGCAAATAACTAAAAAGATCCAAATAACTCCAAGTAAACTCAATTTAGCTTTATTATGAGTTAATGGATTATTTGGGTGATTCGAGGCAAGATTGATGGGGCGCGGAGTATTGACGGAGTCAAATGGGGTTGGAGCGAAGTGATTGAATGGCCAAGGAAGATTTATCGAGACGAATGCCAAGGAAAGTTCATGATACTAGAATATTCACTGGAATACTCTGCTTCGGATTTGAGAATGGCTAAGCATAGCTGACTTTAGAGTATCATGGATCGATCTTTTATTCCATAACTTCTTTTATCATTTTTATATTTATTTAGGAAGTTCCATGCATTAGGTTAGTCCTATAGACTGGTGTAGGAGTTTAGTGCATTAAATTCATCTTTAGGTTATGGTATTTTATGGGGTTTTATTTACCAATTATTGGAGGTGTACACCTAATGGTTAATTTTAATGATTCAATGCCGCACGTGCATATGTAATTATCTCATTGATGTTTAATTGAAATTTTTAGTATATTCTTATTTGCTACTCATCTGTGACTATTGGGTACAATATTACATGTTTCTTTGAGCTGTTTATTGGTGAGATTATTTCAATGTCAAATGATCTTGGGCTACTATATTTTAGTATCTGTACACTAATATGACCTTTATTTGAAAATACCCTGAGGACCAACTGTCACTGTCATTTTCTCCTTTGAATTAGTATCTTGCATATTTTACTTAAACTTCTATTCACATAGGACCGAGCTTGCTATACACAAATTTTATTCCACTAATTTCACCATTGAGATTTATTTAATGGCGGCATGTTAAATGTTAGTGCATACATTTAATTATAATTAATGGTAATCTTTAATTTAAAGTCTCGCTTTTGTAGGTAAACATACTATTCAATTCAATTCATTTCCTTAATCTTAATCTTGAATGTATTTTTCATTGGGATCTTTATTAAATTTGGTCATGTAACCAAGTCCATCTTTTATGAATTCCTTTAAATAAAATTTAGAATTAAATCAAATGTTCTCAACTACATTAGTTACTCATACATGACATTTAATCCAACATTAAAGCTTAAATAACCTTATTTTATGTCCCAATCAAATTTTTATTAGCTTCCAAGGATTATTTCCTAATTTTTCCTTATTGAAATGACTAATAAAAACATAATAAAAAGAAGGAAAGAAATGCGGTGGGAGGGAATCGAATTCGGGACCTGCTACTTCGTGCGCTTGACTTCACTCAGCTGACCAACTGGGCGACTGGCTCTTAGCGACTTTACTGGAGGGGGTATTATAGAAGAGTAAGAAAGTGGATGGGGACCAAAACAGAGCATGCCGGCGGAGCTCGGGGCTGGCCTTGCCGGCGGTAGGCGGTGGCCGGGGAGGCTGGGGCAACCGGGAAAATGAGTTTTGTTGGAGGTGGGGAGGCTAATGGGGGAGGTGCCGCGGCCTGGGGTGGTGCCAGGAGAGGTCGACGGCGCCGAGAGTGGCCGGCAGCGAAGGTGGAGCGGGGCGGCGGCGTGGAGGAGGGTGGGAATCGGTGAGCGCATAAGCACGAGAAAGACCAGTGAAGCTTACGCACGTAGTCGGCTTGGCCGGAGGGAGGCCGAGGTGCGCCAGCGACGTGAGGGGGCGACGGATCGGGGTGGAGCTCGGTGCTGGTGATGGAGAGGTGGGGAAGGGCCCAGGTGATGGTGGGGGAGGGTTGGCGGGGCCACGGTGGAGCTCCAGGGCGGCGGAATCGGCCGAAAATGGTTCCAAGTGGCCAGCCTTTTGATGGCCAGAGGTGAAGAAGAAGGAGGCGGCCAGCACTCTACATGGCACGAGAGGGCAATTCATCGCAAGGGAAGGGAGACGGAGGTGTGGTGAGGCGCTTGGGAGGGCACGCGTGTTCTTATAGGAGGCGAGCTGACAAGGCGACATGGGAGCGTCTGGCAGGGCATGGCACCAGGGCATGGGTGACAGCGATGGGGGCGGTTGGCTGACGTCGTGCTGACGCGGGAGTGCAGGCGAGGACGTGCGGTGACGTGGGGCCGAACGGACGGGATGACGAAGCTCAGGCGTGGGAGTAGTGAGTGCAGCGAGGAGACAGAGAAGAAAAAGAAAGAAATGAGTGGAGGAGGAAGGAAGATGAAGCCAGCCCTAGTGGCAGAGAGGGAAGGAGGAGGGGCAGGCCGGGCCCGACTGCAGAGGGAGGACGGGAGGAAAATGAGAGGGAGAGAGGGAAGAGATGGGGGCCCACATGGAAGGGAGAGAAAAATAAGAGAAAAGGGAAGATAAAGAGAAAAGAAAGGCTCAAGCCAAATTTTGTAATTTGGATTTTTAATTTAGATTTTTATCTTACATTAGTATTTATTGATTTTGATTTTTGCACGATTTTAAAATTTGAATCTTTAATTTAAATTTCTATTTTATGTTTGGGATTATTGATTTCAATTTTTGAACTTTTAATTCAATTATTGGTTCAAATATCTAGACCCAAAATCTACTATTTCTCTATTTTCTATTTTATTTAATTTTGCCCTTGGGTTTCGATTTTGACATTATTTTGCTATGATTTGTATACATAAATTTATGAATGTCCAACCTTTGTTTTATATGCTAATTAAAGTAATGGAAGGAATTTCCAGTTAAATCGTTTAGAAATGTGTTCTAATATTCCTTTTGGGTTGCATTTTATTGACTTGAATTTGAACCGAAGATTTTTGGTATTTTGATTATTAGAGTTTTAAACTCCCCAAAATTATTTCTTGTTATTATTTTTTTGTCATAATTCTTATTTGTATTTGAGATTTATTTCCAGTTATTATTTTGTTCAACACAAAACTCAAGAAAACCCAAATAAGGTTTTGGCAAAATGTCAAATGCTAATAAGATGCAAATAGAATTTTAAATTCTTCAGAATTTTTGAGCATTCCAAAATTTGGGATCTTACATGTTGGCATGTAGTGTTGGAGATCCTGGCGAAGTCTGCTCATTGTGGGCATGGAATCTCTATCAAGTATTGGTGTGGGGTAGCTCCGCTAGCCCGTCACGCGATCGCGATCCCTAGTAGTTTGCATCGAAGAGATGACATCTCATCATTGCATGGTCTATCTCACTCAATGGGAAAGCATGGTATTGTTGTTTCCACATCTTTCCTATTTGCTATTGTGGAGTAACTATTACTTCCTCCGTCCACAAATATAGGTTGGTTTTGATTTTTTAGGTCTCCAATGCAAGACTTGGACTATAATTTATTATCGTAATATACTAGTAAAAATAAAAAAAATATATGTTACAAAAGAATTTTGTAAGACAAATCCAATAGTATTATTTTCGTGTAGTCAATCAATATATATGATCCCTTTGCTTTGGCAAACCAACACCTTCTCTGGCTGACTCATGCTGGCTTCAAATATTTCTTTACTCTCGTCTAAACTGATCAAGGTGACGGCTCTGCTTCCACAATCCAACACCACTTGGTGCTTCTTAAGCCAATCCATTCCCAAAATTACGTCCAAAGATTGGATATCCAACACAACCAGGTTGGCGGAGAACTCTACTCCCTGAATGGCTATCATGACTTCAGGATACCCTAGGTATGTACTCAACTCAGAGCTCGAGGATTGAACCAGTAAAACTGAACCAAGAGCAATGGTTTTCAACCGGTGCCTTAAAGCAAAACTTTGAGAAACAAACAAATGCGAGGCTCCAGAATCAAATAAAACTATAGCAGGGACTGAATTTACTTGGAACTTACCAATCACAACATCTGACGCTGCTTGAGCCTCCTATGCGGTGACATGGTTCACTTGACTGTGCACCACAGACTGTGCTATTCTACTGGGTTGGCTTGATGCTTGAGATGCTCTGCGTCTTGACCCTGAAGCAGTGGTCCAATCTGGTGTAGCTCCCAGGTTGAAGCGAACTAGTAGCAAAGCTTGGTTCTATGGACATTTTTTGGCGTAGTGCCTTGGTTCATGACATTTGAAGCGAGTGACTGATGTCGTGGGCTTGGTATTCCTCTATTGCTGGCTACCCACGTGAACTGGCTCGGGCCTAGACAAGAACTAGCAAGGGGCTGGTTCTTGGGTTTTGAATCCTGACTGCTGAGGGACACGAGCTGGCTGATATGCACTGAAGTGAGCCCTCTGAGCCTGGTGCATCTGAGATCCCTACTGCATCATCCTTCGTTTACAAGATTCCTCTAACTCTCAATGCCTTTCCTCAATGAGCATTGCTTTATCCACCATGTTTTGAAAACTGGCACAGTCATTTCCCACCACTTGAACTTCTAACCCGGGGTTCAATCCTCTCTTGAACCTCTTCTAACGGCATCATCCGTGGCGATGTCCTCCGGTGCGTAGCGAGCTAGTTGGGTGAAATTATTGAGGTACTCACTAACATGTTCCTTTGTTACAACTCCCAGAATTCCTCCTTCTTCATTTTGATCACCCCATCCAAAATGTGAGCGTGTCAAAATGCTGCTGCAAACTCAGCCCAAGTGATGATTTCCTGGTCCTCATGAGCAGCACTGTAGTTTTCCCACCACTCGGCAGTGGCTCCTTCTAGTTGGTGGTTAGCATACAACACCTTCTCGCAGTCGGTGCACTGGGCGACGTTAATCTTCCTTTCTACTGAACGCATCCAAGGGCTCAGAAGACCGTGAATAGGTGGGCGACCTCGTCCTCATGAACTCTGCAAACTTAGACTGCTAGCGAATTGGTTGGGACATAGTCATTTCACGATTGTGCTGGTTCATCACTGTGTTGATGTTCTGCATCATGGTGTTCATCAACTGAATCTGAGTTGCCATGAACTGACTCAAGGTCGGGTCTAGACCCGAAGGGGTTACTTGCGGTTCTTGAGTTGCTTGATTGCCATAACTGCCCTCTGGGTCTTGGCTTGCTTGATTGTGTCCTGCTGAGTTCCGAGTATCATCCATTTCTGCTCTGCTCTGAAAAGAGAGTCCACTTTGCGTGAGAACTGACTTCACAAGGCTCAATAGGTAAGAGGGAAAAGCAAAGGTAAGCGGTAAACTCGTCTAAGGGGGATAACTAATGGCAACCCAAAACTAAAACACTCACTTAGTCGAAAAGGCTAACAAAAGAAGAAACAAACTCCACAAAAAGATTTTTGACATGACTGCATCATAATGCTACAAGCAAAATTGCAGCTCACATCACACACAACAGCTAATAAGAAGCAAGATGATCTACCCAATGCTAAAGCTATATTAGGATCCAAATTTAATGGCTCCTACTCTTCACGGTAATCTTCAATCTTGCGTTGAAACATATTGAGTGTTTTCTTGATCCAAACCTCACAGCAAAGCTTGAAGAATTCTAGGCCAATCTTCACTTTGACTAAGGGACACTTGAGACATCTATGGAGATTATGGGGGTAAGAAGTCAAATTACATTTGGAAAACAATATTTCAGAGGAGACAAAGAGTAAGAATCCTAAGAACGAGGTAAGAATCAAGAATTACTAGATAATCATTTAGTTGATTTGATTTAGAAAATAAATTTGGAAAACTTTGCTTATTCGACCATTCTAACTAGGGTTCCGTCCTATAGTCGTTATAGCTCTGATACCACCTCTGTCGAGACCCGAATATGCAAATCCGGACTCTCCTGTGTAACCTGCACTAGTGCAGAATCACGCTAGTACACATAGTATAAACAAAGATGAAATACCAACTATATCACGATTTACTAAGAAAAGACTCAAATATTATTGATATTTATGTCAGAGTACAACCTTATGGCCAAGCATACAATTAAGCATGGTAGCCACTCGACATGCCCACAGGCAATCGACTGGGAGTGAAGTCCTAACTCGCAAAGTTATCGAAGTATCCTCCTTCAAGTAGCTCTTGTTGATCTGGTCCTTCTTCCTCAACTGAGCAAATATGAAACCATGAGTACATAGAGTACTCAACACATCGTTTGTAACAAAGATGTAATATAGTATGCAAGACTTACGAATGGATGGCTGAAAGGTTAATTTTGCAGACAGCAACAATTTAAAGTAAATACAATAAATAGATTGAAAATCGAACTTTAAAAATGATAATAAATAAGTAATCAAAGGAATTGAGATGAACCACAAGTAAACTGACCATTCACACCAATGAATCACCCACGAACCAAGATTCACGTAATGAACCACCAGTGAACTAATCATTCACTTCCCAACTTAGCCCAACCATGTTTTTATGAAAACTCTACCCCTCGTGTGAAATCACTGAGCATCGTTCATGACCGAGGACACATCTATTCGAATAGTTTTACGCTCTACAGATGTTGCACAACTGTACCCACACGATGTAATAATCCTCACGTTAAGGAAAATCACAACAAGGTTGAGACTTCACAAATTATTATGCCAGGTATGTCCCATACTAGACATGTGGTTTATGCGGTAAGGCTTAGATCAATAGCACACAAAGTTAAGTCCTTAGATTTACCCAGGCGAAATATCCACATCCTAATGTGCAAAATGCACTCCCTTTACTACACGATCATTCTCCCAAGTGAAAACTAATTTTGTATAACTAACATCAATGACACCACCAATGTTGTGGTACTCAAATTTTATAGCTGTGGCTGACCACCACGTTCCAATATATCATTAAGTCAAAATTAATTAGTTGATCACATGTGATGATAAACCCAACGTTACTATAAGCATAGCTAAGCAATTTAAGCGTATAACCCATGTGATATTGCATCACTAGATAATTACCTATCATATGGTGACCATGGAATCGTGGCACTCAAATTATCAAGGAGGAATCAACCAATTTGGACAATAGCTACCAGGTACAAAGGTTTTATAATAAAGTAGTGATGCATGGTACTTTAAAAGAAAATAATAAATAATAGATTTGAAAAGTAGGTTCAACATGATCAAAGGACATGACTTGCCTTGGCCTTGCTCAGTTAACGGATCTTGATATTCAAATCTTGCTTTAGCTCCTTCGAACGCGTGATGTAACGAGAGGGAAAACGAAATGAAACACAAAATAAATTCAAATAAAACTGAAATGAACTCCAAAAACTTTAGAACAAGAACCAAAAGATAAAGCTCAATTTTAGATGAATTTAGGAAAAAGAATCGGGTGAATTGGACTCTGGACAAAGGAGAACGGGCTCTTAGAAAATCTAATCTAAAGAAAAAGGCTAAAAATTGGAAAAGCTACTGTGCTTTAGACTCAGCTCATGAAAAAGTAGGTCCAAGCTGAACCTGGTGCACCGAACAGTGCGATGTTGACGGGGCCTACTGATGTGATGGCTGACTGGGCAGACCCGTGTGCACTTGGGCTGAGGTGGCATCACTGACAAGGCTCGATTCACATTCTATAGAACAGTGCAGGCTAACGGGTGGGGCCCAGCAGTCAGTAGCACGGTTCATGGTGAACGTGATGCACGAGAAGGCGAAGCGTGTGGGCATGCGGGTGCGGGGTGCAGCTGGCGGCGCACGGCGCAAGGCGTCGATCGCACGTGGACTGAGGTAACACGGTGCGGGCGACCGCGCAGTGAGACTGGATGGTGGCAAAAACGGTGACTCACTGGCAAGAGCAGATGGCGGCAGTGACGGTGACTCACCGGCAAGAGCGAACAGCGGCGAAGATTGAAAACTCAACGGCAGCGATGGTGAACTTCGGCGGCGGCGCACGGGCAACCTTCAGCGGATCGCATGGTGAACCTGAGTGAATTCGGTGAGGTTGGCACATGGCGAGCGGCTGATGGGACACAGAAACCGAGGGGTGGGCGCGGCTTTATACCCGGACCTTGAGGACTCCACGGCGGGCACGGATGCCGAGTCCGGAAAGGAGACACGCGGAAGGTGGCGACGGAGTCCCAGTCGGAGATGGAGACGGTGACGGGAAGAAGATGAATAGTGCATGCATGCCTGGATCGCTGACACGTAGCACTTTGGTGATCGGACGGCTAAGCGAGATGGTGGTGCGGACGGCTTGGATGCGGGTAGCGAACGCCGGCATATATAATAGCTATTGTGTTTATAATATGAACTAAGGTAGGAAATTAAGCCTCAATGCATGTGGCCGGTATATATGTAGTAATAATTAATTAATTTAATTTTTAATACTAAGTTTTTTTATATATACATAACATAGGTGAGAGACCATGTGGAGGTGACCACATGCTTGTGATGAGTAATTGACGAGTATTTTGGAAAGATTGAGTTTGGTATGTGTGGTTTGTGCCAAGTCGGCATTTGGCGCAGTCGGGTTTGGTTAGACGGACTTGAGGCGTATTCGTCTTCACGATTGGTCGTTTGGGCAATTTCATGCTTGAGTACGATTTGTTGATGCTAATGAGGATTTTGTGTTTCGAGCGATGCTATGTAATGTATTTCTTGTCTGTGATGGCTGCAGGACATCGAGGTGGAGTCGTAGCGAGGCACGGGATGACCGGACTAGGCGTAGGCGGTGCCGAGGTCAAAGCGGTCGAGGTGTGCCGAAGACGGCATGGACTCAAGGTGGCTGTGTGGCTTGGAGGGCAAGGAATGAGGAAGCTTCCTGGAAGGTGCACGAGGGGCGTTTTGGTAAATACGCAAAGCTGCACTAAAGGAAGTGGGTTTTGGATAAAGCATTGGAGTTGTTGGAGGCTTAATGGGCAAAGCATGTTGCAAACCCATTAGTGGGAGGCTATAAAAGAAGGGGTGTCTCCTGCATGTGGCATGGCTTGTGAGAGAGGTTAGAGGCTTTAGAGGAGTTGGTATTTGCTTTGTGCTTTCTCTTTTGTTCAGTTGGGAGTTGTTGAGAGAGTACAAGGAGTTGGGGGTGTGTCTCCTTCATGAGTTCCTCTCTTGTGTGAGCATGTGTTCTTGAGAAGAACCATGTAGTGTGATTTTCTTGTATCAAACGCGTATGGGGACTCCTCTGTAATCATCTCCTCTCAAGTTAAGAAGAATTATGTTGGGTTAATTTCAGTTCTTGTCCATTCTGTGATGGATTTTGTGTTTCAATTTCTTTCTGCCTCAATTCCTCTTTTTGTTCTTTGAGCTGATTTCTTGCTAAGAAGTTGCAAAATGGATTGCTCTGTGATGGGAGTAGGTCTCAAGATCATTTGATTGATTTCTCCCAAGAGCAAGTTGAATGAATCAAAGTTTTCTCTTTTTCAGCTCAGCTTCTTTTCCTCTGTTTGTGCCATTTCTAGGGTTTCGTGTCAGGGGATGTTGGGTTCTCTTGATTCCCTTCACAAGTAGGCTTGGGATTCGGGTTTAAAAGTCACAAGATCATTGCTAAGTCGATTGCAAAAGGTCTTGAGCAAAGGATGAATGAATAGTGAGAAATCTGAAAAATAGTGTTGTCATTCATGTCATTTTTCAGATTTTGCACAAATTTTGATTCCCTACCTCTTTGGTGATTTCTTCTTGTTCCTAGTGTCTCTCTGCTATTTTGCCATAAGTCTTGTCCCTGTTGTCTTAAAAGAATTGCAGAATCTCATCAATTGTGAAGATTTCATCAATTTCAGTATTTTCAGACCTTCAGGTCGTACTGTGGTTTTCAGGTTTCAGGGGGTCCGGTCTGACTGGACTCCTTATGGCAGTCTAACCGGCTCATAAACTGCGGTTTGACCGGCCTTATAGGACCGGTCTGACCGGCCGGCCAACTGCGGTCAGACCCGCCCATGGGCGGTCAGACCGGCGGTGCCCTGGAGGTCTGACCGGCTTGTCAACAGAGGTCTGACCGGCTCCCTGTAGCCTGAGCTGGTCTCAATTGCTTTTGTGCTGTTGTTCTCTTTGGCTTTTGATCTTCATTGCTTCTGCTTTGTGGATGTTAGTTTGCATTTCCAGTGAGCTTTTGAACCCTTCTTCATAGCTTTGTAGCTATCGGAGAAGTGTATCTTTTAGTGGTTACTTGTGGGGGGCAAGTTTTAAAGAGGCACCATTCACCCCCCTCTGTTACCGATATCAATCCAACAATTGGTATCAGAGCCGGTTAGCTCTTTCTCATAGATCTTAACCGGTCTCTAGAGCCATGGCGACAGACAAGTACTCGACCAAGCCCCTGATCTTTGATGGGATTGACTATCCCTTCTGGATGAGTCGGATGGAGACCTACATCTAGGCTCAGGGCTACGCCATTTGGCGCAAGGTCAACGTCCGCTATCTTGTTCCTGCCGATGAGAACATCAATGTGGCGAATATGCTTGATGTTGAGGCAAATGCAAAGGCAAGGAACATAATTATCCAAGGCTTGAGTCGAAGCGAGTTTGATCGCATCTCTCATCTGACATCGGCCTTTGATATTTGGGAGACTCTCAATGCTTACCATGAGGGCACCACCCAAATTAAGACAGTTCGACAGGACCAATTCAAGCGAGATTACAACAAGTTTGAAATGCTCGCTGGAGAGTCCATCGATGAATGCTTTGCGCGGTTCCACAAGATTTTGAGCAACCTCCGAGCGGTCGGTCTTACATACCCTGACTCGGACAACGCTCGACAAATGCTCGCGGCTCTGGATTTGCGTGTTTGGGAGATGAAGGTGACTACCATCAAGGACACCACCGATCTTTCGACCTTGACTCTTGACGCGTTGTACTCATGCCTCAAGATTCATGAGATTGACATAGTCTCTCGTAGGTCGAAGTCGCAGTCGATGGCCTTAGTCACCGATCCTAGTCTGGGTTCTGGATCTTCTTCTGAGTCGATTTGTGGATTCTCTCTTGCTACTCTCTGTGACGCAACTGATGATCAGTTAGAGCAGCTACCAAAGGACCAGTTAGCCCTTCTAGCCAGGAAGTTTTCCAACGCATACAAAAGAGTGAGGGACCAAAAAGAGGAGTGGACCCATAATTTGCTTCGAGTGTGGTGGCCCTAACCACATTCGAGGGAATTGCCCCAAGCTGGGGAAGGGAAAGAACGACTACAACGGCGTGAGCAAGAATGACTACATCGACAAGAACCGCAACAAGAAGCCCCCAGCTCATGCCCAAGGCAAGAAGAAGTTCCGCAACCTTGGCAAAGCCAAGAAGCTCTTCCACCGTGTCCTCCGCCTTCGACGACCTCGACCTCAGTGAGGTGGGGGGATGGAGCGACGATGATGGGACGGGTGATCAAGAACCCAAGGATGGCGATGACTTCTCTGGCATGTGCTTCATGGCCCTTGAGGGCGAGATCAACAACAGCGAGCTGTATTCTGACTCTGACGAGGTATACCCCTCATACGACCAGCTTAATGATACTTTTCTTAAGCTAGGTAAATTTCATGCTAGATCTAGAGCTAGGTGTAGCGAGTTGGAGAAGGAAGTAGATAGACTGTCACGGGAGCTTACTTCGCTTATATCTGCTTCCTCCCGTGATGAATGTGAGAGACCATGTGGAGGTGACCACATGTTTGTGATGAGTAATTGACTCTTATTTTGGGAAAATTGAGTTTGTTTTGGACGTTTCTTGTGTAGTCGTAGCTCTCTAGGCATGGTCGGAATCCAGCCGAGCCTTTATGACTACTCTATCAGCAGTCGGAAGCCGGAAAATAATTTTATACCCTCTTTGGCCATGGTTGGAAGGCTGTACGACCACGTTGTGACGTTTACGACCACTCTGGCCGTGGTCGTAGGTCACCAGGGAAGTTTACGACCTATTTGGCCATGGTCGGAAGGCTATTTGACCACGTTGGCTGTGGTCGAAGCCTGTTACGACCACGTTGCTCGTGGTCTGAGGTCGTAAGTCGTAGCTATGACTGTTGCGGTCGGAAGTCGGCACTCGAGTGAACGACCACGTTGAGGAGTCAGCGCCTGATGACCACGTTAGCGCAAGAGGAATTCGGAGGTCGAGGCTTCGATCGCTGCAGTCGATAGTTAGCGGACCTCGACTGCGACCACGTGGGAAGTCGGTGGACTTCGACCACGTTGTGAGGCGGTCGTAAGCGGTCGGACTGGCTTGGGGCGCGGTCGGCTGTGGTCGGCTAAGGTTGTAAGCGGTCGGAAGCGTCCGAAAATCATGAACGTGGTCGTAGACACCTTGAAACCGATCGTTTGACCTGTAGGATCGATCGTTTGAGCTGGGAATCGGTCGTATGGCTTTGTGGTGAAGTCATAGACCTCGTGCATTGGTTGGTTCATCATTTTGACCGGTCAAAATGCAGTTTCGACTTTGTGGTTTATGATTTGAGCTCTGTTTCTTTGGTGCAGATGTTTGTACACAGTGTGTTGTGCGGTGCTATGAATGTTTGCTTGTCTGTGATGGTTTGCAGGACTTTGAGACTAGTCGTGGTGAGGCATGGATGGTCGAGACTAGGCACGGGGGTGCTGAGGTCGTGAGCGGCCGGGGATGCGAAAGATGAAGAGGTTTGCGAGGTGGTTGCAAGCGTGATCAGCAAGGCAGAAGGAAGCTTCCGGGAAGGCAGCGGAGTGGAATTTTGGAGAAATGCGGAAAGCTGCAAAGGGAAGTGGATTTTGTTGGCGCTAATGGGCAAAGTGTGGGTCTGTTAGGGTTGGTAGGCAAAGCACTTTGGTTAGTAGGTAAAGAGAGTGGTAAAACCCGGTGTTTGTTGGGGTTATCGGGTTCTCCCCCTGGTAGCTTGAGGCTATAAATAGAGAGGTAGAGCTCGGGTGATCGGTGAGGTTGTTCCCTAGTCACTCTGAGTTTTTTGTTTCTATTTGTGTGAGTTGTCTCTGGGTAGAGCACTGTTGCTCATGTACCTCCGATGGAGTGGCTGTAGAAACCTCCTATGTAATCGCCCATCTTTATGTATCTTTCTAAGTTTGATTTCATCTGAGATGTTTTGATTGTTTTGTTTGCGATCTGTTTTGAGAGCTTGTTTTTCATGCTATCCTTTTCTCTCATCTCTTCTGTGTGAGTCTGCGTTTGTTTTGGTGTGCTTCGTTTTGCTCAGAACTGGGAATCTGTCTCAAGGCCACTTGGCTAGTTCATTCCCGAGAGCAAGAGTCGAATTAGAAAAGTTCTCTTTGCCGAATGGTCGTGCGCCTCAAGTCCTCTGTTTCGTGTTCGACCATGTCGCTCTAGCCGACCGTAGTAAAGACTTTATTTTTCTTGGTGTTTTCTCTTCCAGAGGTCGGATTCTTTCAGTGCCTCAAGTTTGAGGACCAAAAACCAGAGAGTCTCAGTTACTCAGAAATTTGGCTAAGCGAGTCCTTCCGCTGTTCTCGTTTCGACCCCATAGTATTCACTGTTTGCTTTCTTTTGTCGGTTCGGGTAAGCTTTCGACCACGTCGGTCGTTCGGCCATCATTTAGCTTACGATCATGTGTGCTCGACCAGAGGAGTCATCTCTTTCGACTGAGTTGTTCTAGCTGTTGTCTTGGTAGGCTTTCACTCGTTTCTTCTGTTCTCTCAGAGCAGTCGTTTTCTCTTTTTGTGTGTTGGGGTCAGCCTTCCAGTGAGCATTTCAACCCAAGACTTCATAGCTCAGTGGCTATTGGAGAAGTAAGGTTGTGTGGATACTTGGGGAGGTTTGAAGGCACCATTCACCCCCCCTCTATTGACATTTCGGTCCTACAATTGGTATCAGAGCCGGTTAGCGCTTTCCCATAGATCTTAACCGATCTCTAGAGCCATGGTGATAGACAAGTATCCCATAGATCTTAACGTGTTGTACTCACGCCTCAAGACTCACGAGATTGACATAGTCTCTCGTAAGTCGAAGTTGCAGTCGATGACCTTAGTCACTGATCCTAGTTGAGTTCTGGACCTTCTTCTGAGTCGCTTTGTGGATTCTCTCTTGCTGCTCTCTGTGATGTAACTGATGATCAGTTAGAGCAGCTTGCAGATGACCAGTTAGCCCTCCTAGCCAGAAATTTTTCCCATGCTTACAAGAGAGGAGGGACAGAAAGAGAGGAGGACCCAGTATTTGTTTCGAGTGTGGTGGCCCCAACCACATTCGGGCAAACTGCCCCAAGCTGGAGAAGGGCAAGAGCGAATACTGCAGCGTGAGCAAGAACGACTACATAGACAAGAACCGCAACAAGAAGCCTCTTGCTCATGCTCAAGGCAAGAAGAAGTTTCGCAACCTTAGCAAAGCCAAGAAGCTCTTCCACCGCGTCCTCACCGCCTTCGATGACCTCAACTTCAGCGAGGTGGAGGGATGGAGCGATGACGGTGGGACGAGTGATCAAGAACCGGAGGATGGCGACGACTTCTCCGGCATGTGCTTCATGGCCCTTGAGGGCGAAATCAGCGACAGCGAGCTGTACTCCGACAAGGTATTCCCCTCATACGACTAGATTAATGATGCTTTTCTTAAGCTAGGAAAATTCCATGCTAGATCTAGAGCTAGGTGTAGTGAGTTGGAGAAGGAAGTAGATAGACTGTCACGGGAGCTTACTTCGCTTATATCTACTTCCTCCCGTGACGAATGTGATACATGCTGTGCCTTGCTTGGTGACATGGAGAAATTAAGGACCTCTCATGATAGTCTATCGTTTGAACTTGACATGATTAAGGTGGATAATGTTAGTCTTCTTGTTGAACTAGAGATGAGTAGGGTAGCTTCTCTTTCATCTACTACTGTTGAGGCTATTTCTTGCACCTCATGTGAGGATAACGATAATTCTTTTAGAGGCCTTTATACCATACTCCTTGATCTGCCTGAGTCTTGTGAAAGTTGCATTAACTTGAAATTGAACCTAAAAAGGGCAGATCATAAAATTGCTGAGTTGTGTGCTTCTTTACTTGAGCCGATTGTGTCTTGCACCAATTGTCCAAAAATAACCCTTGAGCTTGAGTCTGTTTCTAAGCAATTCCAAGAAATGGTTGATCATAACAACAATTTGGCTCAGTATGCGACTAAGGACCCTGTTAGCTCTCCATGCATTAATTGTGAAAAACTAAACCTTGAACTCGTTGCTTTGAATGAAAAACATGTGAAGCTAACTAAGGATTTTCTAGTGAAGCCATCAACTAATTGTGTAGGATCGGAAATGGCAACAGAGGGGGGGGTGAATGGTGCCTCTTTAAAAAACGCCCCTCAAAAGTATCCATGAATGAATCTCCTCTTCGATAGCTACGAAAAACTATGAAGAGTGAGATTCATTCTCTCTGGAGACTCACTGGACAACACAAGAAGGAACAGCAGACAAGAAGTCAAATGAAGCTAGCTGCAGAAAAAGAACACAGAGAAAAAGGACTCAGTACCAGAGGGCCGGTCTGACCGGTGTGTATGGGCCGGTCAGACTGCCCCCATACCGCCGGTCTGACCCCCTTGCTTCAGCCGGTCTGGCCGGTTCTATACGGCCGATCTGACCGCCATGTTCAGACCGGTCAGACCGGCCCAACCCTAGTTTCAGACAGCCGACTGAAAACGAGCAGAAACTTTGCACACACTTCAGAGGGTAGAGAAAATGTAGGATTCCTACGGTTCTTTTCAAGCCTAGAAATAAGTACTTCAAACTAAATAGCTGGAGCACTTAGGGAACCAAGGCAATCAACCAAAAAGCAAGGTATTGAGATTTTGAGCACAAATCTGAAAATGGAATGAAGATGAAGCTATTTTTCAGATTCCTCAAGAATCTTCAATCCATTGCTTGAGAGACTTTGCGTTTCACTTTAGCAATAGTCTCAGGGCTTCACAACTCAAACCTCAAGCCATTCATTGAAGAGAATGGGGAGAATCAAGTATGCCCTGACATCAAACCCTAGAAAAACCCAAACAGAGGAAATGCTCAAAAGGAATCTTTGGATTTTCCATCGAACCCTAGGGAATTTGTCTAACCAAAAGGTTTAGAAACTTCATCCCATCACTGAGTAATCCCTTTTGCTACTCCAAACTCAAAGAACCAGCTCAAACAACAAAATGAAGAAAATGACCAGAGG
Organism: Dendrocalamus sinicus; assembly: GCA_036346575.1. NCBI lineage: Eukaryota > Viridiplantae > Streptophyta > Magnoliopsida > Poales > Poaceae > Dendrocalamus > Dendrocalamus sinicus. The sequence continues at coordinate 32,759,783 of CM070652.1, read as the reverse complement.
GCATCAGTAAACAGCAGAGCATGAACTCAAATTATTTCCAACACAAGACTCCTTGGATTGATATTGAGAAAGAGAGATGAATGATTGCAAATGGTTTACAATCACTCACTACGTCCCCATACGTAGTTCATATAAGATTCACTACATGCTTGAGTTGATACTCACGTACACACACAAAACACTCCCTCAGCTCACTCTACTGGAACACTCCACTCATTTCTTTCCCCTATCTTGGTCTCCTCCACCCACATATGAAGGCAAGGATTCTCTCTCTAATAGCAAAACAAGAAATGGCATACTACCTCCACTCCATCACCTCACAACCCTATGAGGCAAAAAGTCAAGGAGTCAAACCAATGGAGGGAAATCTGCCTCCCTCTCCAAAACATGAGTCAAATCCCAGATTTGCCCCTCAAGCACCTTCCCGGAAGCTTCCGCCTCCAGTACCTTGACCGTCTGGACCTCGACTCCTCCCTGAGTCTAGTCCGCTGCTCGCTCACGCACACGACGCGCACCGGCATCCCGACCGCCCGACCTCAACTCCTCCCTAGTCTAGTCCCGATCCTCTCGCCGCTGCCCGTCGCGTCCACTCGACACCGACCGAGACCTCCGACTCCACCTGAGTCTAGTCTTGGTCTGTTCCGTCACGTACGACCGCAACCAACCTCCAAACCGTCGGACCTCCGACTCCTCCACGAGCCTAGTCCGGTTCTCCGTCGTCGCCGTCATGTCCGTCACCGGTAGCTCAGCTCCGGTTCCTCGTCTCCGACTCGCAACCACCTCACCGGCCTCGATCATCTTGGCATCCCCGACTGCCGGACCTCAACACCTCTGTCTTTAATGACCAAATTGCTTATTTTAAAATTTCAGAAAAGAAAAAAACAATTAATTTAATTTAAAATAAAATAAAAGTGTTCTTTGGTTGCATAAATTTTGAAGATTTTATTTGCATTTTCTGTGTTTTTCTGGAGTTTATTTGGATTTCTCTGGAGTTTATTTTAAAGTCTAAAGCAAGAAAATGAATATTAAAGCCAAAAAGAGTTATGTTATTTTTCTAGCCTTCCCAAAAATTTTAAAATAAATTTTGAGAATTTTCTGGATTTAAAAATCAATTTTAAAGGTTAAAAAGTATTTTATAAAATTATTAAATGCAATTCTGAAATTAAAAATATTTTTCCTAAGTCTAAAAGAGCTCCAGGAATATTCTATAATTTTTCTGGAATTTTTAGACATTAAATATTATTTTTCTAAGTATTTGCAAAGCTTCTAGTATTTTCCGAAAAAATTTTCGAAAATAAAAATCAAATTATTCCAAGCCCGCCACGTGTCGCTCTCAGATTGAATCACTCTCTCTCCACGATTTAATCCTAGCCACACATGATCACTTACCCCTTCATAAAATCCAAAGGACATGAGCCATCCACTTGCCACGTGTCGCAAACCGACTGACCATACCCTTCACTTACTCCTCTCTCTATGACATATGGGACCCACTTGTCATATGTTTCTTCTTCCTCCCTTTCTTCTTCCTCTAGTCTTCTCTCTCTTCCACCATTGATGCCGAACAAAAGCTTTAATTCCGGCCGTTTCCTCCTCTTAACTCCCGATTAGCGCATGGAAATGAATGCCCGAATCACCCCATTAATCTACCTACTGCTTCTTCCCATTAAATCCCTCTAAAGCCGCGGCCGTTTCTTCTCTCTCCACCTATAAAACCTCTCCCCATGCCCGGTTCCTTCACCATTTCGGCCCCTCTCTCACCGCGCCCTCCCCTCCTTCGGCCGCTCTCCCGCCGCCGTGCGCTGCCCCGCCACCTCCCGCCGCCGCCAGGCTTCACCACCGCCTCCTCCTTGCCGCTGCCGGCCGCCGGTCTCCCGCGCCGCCCCTCCTCACCCGCGCTGCTGCGCGCCCGCCTCGGCCGCTGGCCGTGGGCCTCCTATGCCGCCCGTGTACACCGCCCGCGTGGCCGGCCTCGCCCGCGTGGCCTCCAAGTCACGCCCGCATGGCGCCATGTGGCCGGTGTGCCACGTCAGCAAACCCCGTGGTCTGCGGACTTGGTCCACGGTAGACCGGCCCCACCGGTCATTCAAATCATTTTTCCCGCTCGGAAAATTCGAAATTGCTGACGTCATAAATAGCATTTTTCAGTATAAAAATAATTCCCAAAAACCAGCCTTTTCCTTTTTCCCTCCTGTTAATCTTCCGAAGGCCATAACTTCTTCATTTTAACTCCGATTTAACCCGTTTAAATCTCTAAATTCTTCTAAAATCATAAACTACCCAAATCTAGACGCATTTTGAATTTTATTTGAATTTTGTTTGAATTTTCTTTTGGTTCTTCGCGTGTAGATTACGACGAATCCGGAGAGTATTTCTTCGACGAATCGCAGCAAGACTTCGAGCAAGGCAAGTTACACCTTTGATCATGTTGAACCTAATATTTTAAACTAATTATATTGTTTTTAAATTATTATTGCATGCGTAATTTTATCCAAGTAATTTAAATTCAGTTTTGAACTCTAGTTACACCCAAATTCTTTGGACAGCCAAATTTGATATTGCTTACCAATATACCTTGTCAACCCTAGATTAAACCTAGTTAGTACAATAGCACTGACTAGAAATTTTGTAGAAATGCTTAGCCATGCTTATAATACTTATGGTTTGGGATGATGTTTCACATAAAATGATAACCTTTTTACATGAAATGATAAACTTTTCAACTGTACTCTTGACTTTGGTGAGTCAAGGAGTGTTATGAAATATTTTGGAAACAAAATATAAAACTGGTTTAGACTTAGGCAATTGGTCAGAGTGGTGGGTGCAGGCATGCCCTGTTGGTTGGAGCCGCATGGTTGATTGTCGTGCACAAGGGGTTAGCGGTTAGGCCTAAGTCAAGTTAAGGACCGGTCTGTGAGCTACTATTGCAAAGCCCTATCGTACTACCACAAGTCTGGTATGGGACAGACCTGGCCGAATAATTTGTGAAGTTCCAACATGATCTCGCTATAGGCTGAATGTGAGCGCGGCGTAGGCCGTGAGAAGTCTCACATGGCACAAGAGGGGGCTCCAACATGTGGATTCATGTTGTGGTGAAACCTTAGTGGCGGCATGATTATGTTGAAAATGGATCATTGTAAAGGCCTTGTCATGATCTCCTCGCCGCACACCTAAGGAAGTGTGTAACTCGCGTGGCAAACCGGGATGATCATGTCTTGTGGGTAAAGCTGTACAACCTCTGCAGAGTGTATAACCTATCCTGGATAGCCGTGCCCACGGTCATGGGCAAGCTGAGTGAAGTTTTTCATGGATTAGACTTTGGTTTTCAAAATGGTTTACGAAAACCTTGTGGATGGATGGAATCCACGAGAGATGAAAACCTTGCGGATGGATGGAATCCGTGAGAGATTGAAATCTAGTGAATGGATGGAATTCATCAGAGTTGTGCAGTGAAAGCGTGTGGATGGATGGAATCCATACGTGAGCTTTTGGAAAAAAAAATGGTCCAGGTGGGATGCCCGTGGATAGGTTAGTGTTTGGTTGGAGCCTGCACTAACGATATTATTTTGTTAAAATCTTGTTTCTATTTATGTATCAAATTCAGCTTTTGCACTTACTTATGATATTTACTCCAATGATCGCCTTTTATGCAAATAAACCATATTATGCCTTCCTTTGATATTCCATATGCATGCATCTATTCTGTTAAACCTCCTGGTGTAACTTGTGGAGTACTTTTTGTACTCACGTTGCTATATCTAACTCTTTCCAGAGGAAGCTTTCGACGACTTCGGTAAGGATTGCGACTAGGCCATGTCTTACAGTCATTCGCCTTGTGGGAAGGCTGCATGGGCTGCTACATTGTTTATCTTCCGCTGTCTTCTTTTGCTGTTATTGTAAAACTTTGGCCATCAAGCTCATATTAGCTAAATAAAGTTTGTCATTACGCATGATAATTGTCTTTGTGAAACTGTGTGCACTAGCTTTTCCTGGGATAGTGCGATTAACACAGAGGGTTCTGGAGTTGTTGCTCCGGGTCCCGACATGTGCCTAGTCCCGGTCCTCCTCGCCTCACCATGACCTAGCTCCGAAGTCCTGCAGTCACACAGACAAGCAAACCATCACATAGCACCGCACGAAATAGCATAATCCATAATAGCACAAGTAAAGGTACTCAACTCTAGAATACCCAAAACAAACTCAAACTCACTAAACCACCGTCAATTACTCATCACCAACATGGGGATACCTCCACATGGTCTCTCAATCTCCCCCTTGATGAGTATATTGACAAACACTGAAAAAGCATATGAAATGAGTTTGTTTGAAGTGACACATGGTCCAAAGGAAGAAAGTGATGCTAATGACCATGGTGACACAAGGAGCAAAAGAAAGAGCAATGTTTCCTCAAAGCTCCCTCAAAGCTCCCAAAAAGGCTTTTTCTCCACTATTCTCCCCCTTTTGGCAATAACATCATCAAGTTACTTGGAGGAAAATAAAGCATGGTGGCTGAAATTTTATTCAATCTAAGCAAATAGAGCCATGAAGATTATCTATAATGACCATTTAGTATTACACCAAGCCATAACTCAAATGAATGCTATCAAGACCATAACAAAATATGCATAATCAAGCCAAGCCACATAAGTATGAATCTGAATATTATGTGAATGTCTTATCATGTCAAGCCATTCAAGGTCAAAGTCTAGCTAAAGGTATCCAAAGATGGTGCAAGCCATGTCAATAATCTAAGTGGAATCAAGAAGCTAGAATTGAGCTCCTTGTGTCACCATGGTCATTAGCACTTTAGTCACCATTCTTGAACTTTAGAGTGCTACAAGTTCAAGAATGAATCATTTGTTCAAGCACTTTAGTCTTTTTGTATTTTAAGCAACTTTAGCACAATTGACATATGTTTCCTTGAAACTTATGGTCGTTTCCAACCAAAATTTTTTCAATGTGCTAGATCTCAAGCCTTATGCGACCATTCCAAGCAAGAAGCTTAAGGAGATGATCTTGGTCATCCAAAACTCCCCCTGAGTTCATGCCTAGTGCAATGGCAAGCAGTCTCATGAGAAAGAATTGGTAAGATCAGTTCTTTCGCACATAAAAAGAGATCTTTTGCTTTTTAAATAGTTGTACTAACTCATGATTTATCAAGAAACTATCATAGCTCAATCTAAGGCTCAATTAAAGATTCAAAGCTTAACTTAGCCTATTTGACATGGCATGAATCATAAACGGATAACTAAAGACAGACTAGTCTCAAGAAGTAACATGACATGTCTTAAATCAAGTTGTGCAATTTTAATTAACTCATTATGGCAAAGGCTTGACGACACATGTAAAGTCATGATAAATCTAGCAATTTAAGCACAAATCATGGCAAGACGTAAAACATTGTAAACACGTCAACTAAGGATAATAGTCAAGTCTCTATGCAATTACAATGCTGAAATGTAGAAAATCCAACTCCTCCTCAACATTAGATGCACTTTTTAGTTCAAGTTGAGTTATGTCAACATTAAGCTTCAGAAGTTTCCAAATGAACTCCCCCTGAACCAAAGCTATAAATTGAGAAGCTGGGAAAGAAAACAGAATAGGCAGTCCTTAAAGCATAGACAAGATATAGAGGTAACTATGGCTTAGACTGACTCTCATCTACCCCATATGACTCTAGGACTATTAACCGGTAATCTAGCACACTAAGGAGCAAACATGTACCCTGTCTACCCAAGGGTGGCCCGACCCTTGCTAGAACCTAAAAGTAGTGAGTGAACTCAACCTAGTGAAAAGAGAGAAGCGAATAATAGAGCAGCATCCTAGATCACAAGATGAGAGGAAAAGACTAAGTCACTAGACGAGAGATACACTCTAATCTATGCTAAGAGAACTAACCCAATGCACCCAAATGCAATGCAACAAAATAAGAACAGGAGCATAATATACATGATAAAGCAGTAAAGCACATAAGCTCCCCCTCACTACAGTCCATAAGGACAAACCACCCCAAGCTCCCCCCGCAAGGCTGAAAACCTAGAGCTATCCAAACGCTTGGTAAAGATATCAGCCAACTGGTGGTCACTCTCCACAAACTGGAGCACTATATCACCCTTCTCCACATGGTCTCTAAGGAAGTGATAACGGATATTTATATGCTTCGTCCGAGAATGCTGCACTGGGTTCTTAGCAATGTGAATAGCAGACGTGTTGTCACAAAAGAGTGGAACACTGTCTATAACTAACCCAAAATCCCGCAGGGTCGAAACCATCCAAAGTACCTGGCTGCAGCAACTGGCTGCGGCGACGTACTCGACCTCTGCGTAGATCAGGCAACACCGATCGCTTCCTAGATGACCAAGAAACAAGAGAAGTGCCAATGAATTGGGAAGTGCCAGAAGTGCTCTTCCTATCTATCCTACAGCCAGCAAAGTCCACGTCCGAAAAGGCTCTAAGGGAAAGACAGGAAGAGGAAGAGTACCAGATACCATAGTTAATGGTAGCTCGAAGGTACCGAAGAATGTGTTTCACCGCCTGGCAGTGAGAAACGCGAGGAGAAGCCTGAAACCGAGCACAAAGACACACGGAGAAGTGTATGTCCGGTCTCGAGGTAGTGAGGTATAAGAGGGAGCTGATCATGCTTCTGTACTCTTTTTGATCAACTGGCTCGCCATCCTCATCTGGGTCAAGTGAAGCTGTAGAAGCCATGGGAGTCGACACCGGCTTACCATCACTCATGTCAAAACGCCTCAGGAGGTCACGAGTATACTTGCCCTGATGCAAGAAGGTACCTTCCCGAGTCTGTTTGATCTGGAAGCCAAGGAAGAAGGTCAACTCACCCATCATGCTCATCTCAAACTCGGTGCTCATGACATCCGAGAACTATGAAACGAGAGCATGAGAAGAGCCGCCAAAGATAATATCATCCACATAAATCTGGACGAGCAGAAGGTCAGTGCCATGCCGGCGAATGAACAAGGTCTTATCTACCTTACCCATCTCAAAACCATGACTAAGCAAATAGGACTTAAGCCTCTCATACCAAGCTCTAGGAGCCTGCTTAAGTCCAACAAAGCTTTGGAAAGCTTGTAGACATGGTGTGGGTATTTGGGGTTCTCGAAACCTGGAGGCTGACGAACATAGACTTCTTCCTCAATAAAGCCATTGAGGAAGACACTCTTGACGTCCATCTGGTAAAGCTTGAAACCCTTAGAAGCTGCAAAGGCAAGCAGGATTCTAATGGCCTCAAGTCTAGCTACAGGGGCAAAGGTCTCCTCAAAATCTAGACCCTCAACCTGGGAGAAGCCCTGAGCTACCAGTCTAGCCTTGTTTCGAATAACTATCCCATCCTCACTCTGCTTGTTTTTGAACACCCACTTAGTCCCAATGATATTGTGACCTCGTGGGGGCTCAACAAGCGACCAGACCTTGTTTCTCTCGAAATTCTCTAATTCCTCATGCATGGCATTGACCCAAGACTCATCAGATAAGGCATGACAAATGTCCTTGGGCTCAAATGAGGCAATGAAGGCAGAATGGAGACAGAATTGTGACAAGCCAGACTTTGAGCGTGTGACGCGCTCAAAAAGGTCTCCAATAATCTGCTCAGAAGGATGGTCTTTTTGGATATTTCGGGGAGGTCCTGGATGAGATGAAGAAGTAGCCTCTACCTCATGAGCTGATGAGGTATGAACAGAGTCACTAGCTCCAGAAGAAGCAGAAGGCATGGGCTGATCTCCCCGAGGTGCGGTGGAAGAAGGCACCTCAGGGGGTGGAGGATGAGGAACTGGATCGGGTAGACAACCCTCATCTCCCTCGTCCTCATCATCCACAAAGATGGTCTCGGACTGCTCTAAAGAACCTGAGATATCGGGCCTAGTCCCCGGACTGGCCTCATCGAAGGTCACCTCACAGGTTTCTACCATTTTACTAGTCTCGCGGTTCCAGACCCTAAAAGCCCGCGAAGAAGGCGAGTAACCTAGAAAGATCCCATCACAAGAATGTGACTCAAACTTATCCAGGTTCCCAGGCTTCAAGATAAAGCACATGCATCCAACCACACAAAAATGAGATACACTGGGCTTTCGCCCATATCTCAACTCATAAGAAGTGCGATGCAAGTGTGCCCTGAGAAAGACTCGATTTGAAACATGGCACGTGGTGGCTATAGCCTCAGCCCAAAACTTCCTTGGTCTAGAGTACTCATCAAGCATCGTCCTGGCCATCTCAACCAGGGTACGGTTCTTCCTCTCCACAACGCCATTCTGCTGAGGGACGTATGGAGAAGAGAACTGGTGCTCTACACCGGTCTCATCGCAAAACCTTTCAAAGTAGGAATTCTTAAACTCCGTGCCATTGTCACTGCGTGTCGGGACCCCGGATTTCCAAACCCGGACCCTCTGTGTATTACTGCACTAGTCCCAGATCAAAGCTAGTGCACACAGTTAAACAGAAATGATTCATGACCAACAACGCATTTATTACAATTATAAAGAGTACTGACCACCAGATCTCATTATTACATTGGAGGTTTCAAGACCTCGCACAATCAAAACACAGCGGAAGCAAAGTAAACTCAAAGGAGACCCATCAATATGCCATAGGCAGTTGACTGGGGAAACGCGACCTAGTCCTCCGGGAAGAATCCATCACAGCCACAAGCGAAGCAGTAGTCGTAAACACCTTCTTGAGCTTCATGTTCTTCTGAGGTTTATTTTAAGTGTAGCATGTGAGTACATAAAGTACTCCGCAAGTCTTGGGAAAAATGCATAGATGCAAGGCTTGACAAAGGAAGGCTATATGGTTCTTTTGCACAAAGCAACATTTTAAAATTCCATTACTACTAATTATTTTCGAAGGCATCAAGTTAATAAAGTAAATGTTTTAGCAGAAACTATCATTAACTTTCTAGTGAAGGTTCCATCTACCAACACTAGCTAACAACTTGAACAAGTTTAATACTGCGGGGTTTACATCCACCCTCTCTCGCTTCAACCGCCAGATACCCTTCCGAGAGTTCCCTCCACTCTCGGAATACAAAACTTTTGATTTTAAAATAAAACCAGAAATCTACCATGTGCATGCATTCCTTGCCCGCCCTTGACCGTGGGCACGGCTATTCGAATAGTTTTACACTCTGCAGAGGTTGTACAACTTTACCCACAAGAGATAAATTATCCTAAAAGTCAACACGCTTCCTTTGGCATGAGACCCGATAAAATATCACAAAGCCTTTACCTTACTCTAGTCTAGCTAGATACCACCACGAGGTTTCACCGCAGTAGGCTAACTGCCGAACCGAAGCCCCTCTTGCGCCATATGAGTACAAGAAATCCTGTCCCTCACTTTGTGAATAACCACCCATCCTCGGCATCCACTTTCCATGGTGGCACCTAAACTAGACTATCGTAAGTTAGTCACTAGGTCGTACCCATATAGACTTGTGGTTATGCGGTTAATGCTCGGTTTGGACAAACACAAGCGTCGGTCCTTAATTGACTAGGGTGGAACATACACATTACAAGATCTCGTGCTTCCTGCACCAATCCAAACTAACCATCCACCCTAATCTAAACCAATTTTCACATTTTAGTTTATTTTAAAAAAACAGTGGCAACTCCAATTACCACAAATTTTCATAAACACAGGGGTATTACAATAATTCATAATTTCGCATTTGCAAGATGTGTGAGGTATTCAATAGCATGGCTAAGCATGGTTCTACCATTCTAATACCAACAATTTAATATATTATTCTCATTAGTGAGTCAAAGGAATTTCTAGGGTTGCAAAGGTACATGGCATTCGAATTAAAATGAGGGCATAACAAGGTTGGATATAACTAATGCCTTAAGATTTGAACTAATATTTTATATAAATAGCAATGCACATAATTTGAAATAATTAAAACATTTCAAAATCATAGGTTCGAAATGATCAAAGGAGACTTGCCTTCTTGTGCACTGGTTAGTCCCTCTTGCTGTGGTTCGGCAAACTCTTCGGCGACGTCGGGTTCTACGCGCGAAACGACAAAATAAACAAAATAAATTCAAATAAAAATTCAAATGAACTCCAAAACTGCAAACCCAGAACCAAAAGATAGAGCTCAATTTTATATGGATTTAGGAAAAAGAATCGGGTTGATCGGAGTTCGGATGAAGGAGAACGAGCGATCTAAAGTTTGCCGGGGCGAGAAAATGCTGAAAATTCATAGATGTTACTGTTCATCCGAGAACAGTACTTTTGGCGAGAAGGCTAGTGCTGGCGAGAGGAGGCATGGGAGGTGAATCTAGCTAGCAAAAATGGGTTGCTAGGGATCCAAGGCACACATAGGAACTGACGGCACGCCAAACGGAGAACGATGACGGCACGGGCGGCTTACAACGACATGGGTAGGAGAGAGGAATAAAATCCAGGCATAGGACATGGAGAAGTAGGGTGAGCACGGGCTAGAACGTGGCTTGGCGAAGCTAGGAAAATTATCGGCTCGGCCAGAAACCCATTGGAGACAACGCAATCGACGTTTGAACGACGTCGGGAAGGGAAAAGCAAAAACTTGATATCTTGGTGCTCGGTGAACGAAATCTAAAACCACTTGGAGGGTAGCTACCTGGGATGGTTTGGCACAAAGTGACGCGAACGGATTGGTGAAAACATCTGCGGGTAGATGGGGGACACGCGATGCCATTGGCGGCCATGGCGAGGTTCGGAGGCGAAAATTTGTGGAGGCTTTTTGGGGAAAAGGAAGTGAGCACAGCGTAGAACGCAGTGAGGCAAGTCTAAGAAAAATTATGGCATGGGCTAAAGCTCAACAGAGACGACGAATTGACGCCAGGAGTCAAAAACGGTCATTTTCGCGGAAAGCTCAATTCCTGACAATTGGCTCCACGAAAAATTAAACAAAATGGTAGAAAAATTTCTTAGAGTCTAGGACACAATATGACACGACCAAAAATTGAAGCGCTTACCAAAAAGGGGTGTACGCGCGAAGTACAGTTTTAGTGTCTGGGCCTGACAAGGTCGACGAGGACTCGGGGGATCTTCAGGTGATGGCGATGGAAGCACGACGTAGAACGCGTCGAGGCAAACTCAACGGTACAGACGGTTCGGCCAAAGGATATCGAATGGTGGCGGAACACGACGGAGAAGACCTTTTGCGACTGTCGGTTTGACATCGGCATTCCGGACAAACGGAGATGAGTTAACATGCAAGACTTGCGGCGAAACAAAGAGTAGAGCGTGGGGAATGTGATGCTCACCTTGGTTTTGGTTGGGCATGCATGAACGGCCGGTGGCGACGCGAGGAACGACGACGCGCTACGGTGGCGACGGTGTTCCGGCGAAGTTCCGGCGAAGGCGAGGTGAGCACCGCGTAGAACGCGACGAGGCGAATCCGAGGATGTGCTCAAAAGTGGCGGGGCTCCACCGGACGAGGCGCAATAAGCCGAAGAACGCCGCTTGGAACACAAAAGAAAAACTCCGATTGCGCCCAAGAGAAAGGGAGTGGGGACTTGATAATTTTGGGGTTGAGTGAGGATGAGGAGGGGGGCTCACGGTGCTCCCTTTTATAGGGGCGGGCAAGGTCCGAGATGGGAGATCAAGAGACCATGTCCATGGCATGGGTTAATTTCTCGCGAAACGGCTCATGAATGAGGGGAAAACGGTAGGGAAATGAAAGAGTTTGATGAGAGGAGTTGAATGCAATTTATTTCACGAAAAACCGTTGAGAAAATCAAAAGTTATGGAAATTTCAACAATGAGCCATGGCGACGCTCGCTCGGGTCCGGAAGAGCGTTACGTGAGGAAGATGGATGAATAGTGCAGGAGAGAGAATATAATAATAAAATAATTGTTTTTCTGAAAATAAAATAAATTCGAAAAAAAAATTCAGAAAAATTCCACAAAGATCCTTGGACCCCGAAAATATAAAATAAAATAATTTCAGATTTATTGGAAGTATATTTTAACCATTTAAAATAATTTTACTTTCTAAGCTTTAATTTAATTCAAATAAATTCAAAAACTCCAAAAATTTTAAAAGAGGATAGAAATGAATAGATTGGAATTTTAGATGAATTTAGAAATTTGAATGGGCTCATTCGGAGTTAAAATGAAGAAATACAATATTTTGGAAGTTTAAAAGGAGAGAAAAAGAATAAACTGATTTTCTGGAATTATTATTTTTTTAACTGAAATGACATCATCAGGGGAAATGATTTTCAGAGGAATTATATTTCTATGGAAAAGGAATTTATGATGTTAGGGTAACGTCAGCAAGGATTTTGATTTTCTGGCCAAATTATTTTTCAACAGAAAAAGGGTTTTAATCACTGACAGGTGGGACCGGCTTTCGTGGACTGGGTCCATGGACCAAAGAGAAAGCTGAGGTGGCACACTTGGCTGGCGTGGCACTTGATGCTGAGGTGGCGCACGGGGACTAAGAGCATCAACGGATGACGGCGCTGCTGGGGTTGGCGAGGGGTGCGCGAGAGAGAGGAGGACACGGGGAGTTCAGTGCACCTTGGCGCGACGCTTGAGAATGCTCGGTGGTTGCCGGCGACGACGATGCAGGGGCGACGGAGTGAGGGCGTTGGCGGAGGGGTTCTTTGGCGGTGGATTCGCTTGGTGGAGGGGCGGGGATGCGCGCACAGGTCTGGCGAAGGTGGAGGCGACGAACGGTTATCGGTTACACCAAAGTTAAGGACGACGCAAAGACGAGTAAAGAGGGAGATAAGCGGGGTTTAAAGCGGGGAAATGGTGGCGGTGGAAGGTTGAAGAAGGCAAGAAGAAAGAAGAAGCTGACTGGCGGGGTTGAGCTGTCAGTGAGAGGGAAGAGAGAGGAGGAAGGAGTGGACGGTCGGATGAATGCCACGAGGCGAAAGAGAAATCAGGGCCATCGTATTAAAACGAAGGGGTAAGTGAAGGCGGGTGGCTGAGATTAAACCGGGCGGGGATGGATTGAATCAGGGAGCGACACGTGATGGCCGTGTAGAGAGGTTGAGGATTAAATTTGATTTAGATTTTGAAATAAGATTTAGATAACTCCAAATAAAACTCAAAAAATCACAGAAAATCCAAATAAAATTCAAATACTTTAAAATAATTAATTTGAAATTAAATTTTTCAGGAAGAGGATTTTTGGGATGTTACACTGCGGATCGCTCGTAAGGCACCTGGGAGCTCAACAGAAATCCTACTAAACAAACCCCGAAAATGGGTAAACGTCTCATCCTTCGAGGCTAAGAAAAACACCCAAGAATACCTCGAGAAGTCATCGACCACGACAAGAATATACCACTTCCCCCCAGCTGACTGCACTCGGGCTGGTCCAACTGTGTCCATATGGAGCAGCTGTCCTGGTGCATCGATCATAGTCACTGTGACCGGAGGGTGAGAAGCGGCAACTATCTTGCCGTGCCAGCATGGAGCACAAACTAGATCTTTGACCATCTTGTGTTTCAGCAGACCACGAATGAGGTCGTGGCTGCTAACTTGGGTCAAATGGTCAAATTCAATATGACCAAGTCTCCTATGCCAGAAGGAAAGGTCGCGGGACTCAGAAGCAACTAAACACCTGAAAAGATCACCAGAAGACTCAACAAAATCAGCACGAAAGATCCTCCCATAACGAGAAATCCCGCAAACCAAACTACCCAAAGAATCCAGAATTTTGCAATTGTTTTTCTTAAAGCTCACCTCATAACCGTCATCGGTAAGCTGAGAGACTGAAAGCAAATTGTACTGCAGCTTACTCACTAAGGAAACATCTTTCAAAAGAAATGAATCATTAACACGCACAGTACCTTTCGCGATGACGCGCCCAGACGAAGCGTCTCCAAAGGTGATAGTCTCATCACCTGGAGCACGGGCTAAGGAAGAGAACCAACGAGAGTCTCCGGTCATATGACGAGAACAACCGGAGTCCACAAGGCAAACCTTTCCCTTCCTAGCCCGGCGAACCTGAGTCAAACAGAGAGTAAAATCTCAGTAATGGGATAAATCAAGAGTGATTTTGGCACCCAATACTGAGTAACACGTGGAGCAGAAGAAGTAGCCACACACGACTGACCTCTATCTACCCTACGCTCTCTGTCGCTCAAAGAAGCAGAAGGTCTATGAGCAGACCTGAAGCTGTGGTTGGGTCGACTGCTATGGAAGAGCGAGTCGGAGCACCAACTACACGCTGATCACGCTGCGGGTAGACATCTCGATGGGGGAATAGACATCTCGATGGGGGAAACGAGATCTACACTCAGAACGGTGAAAATCACGACCAGGAGCATATCGAGGATGAAAACCAGAAAACTCAGTAAAACCATATCCTCGATGATGCCCAAACCCATCAGCTGAAATAACCCTAGACCTCGTGCTGGTCTTAGGGGCACTCAGAGTCTGGGGCTGACTCTGAATACGCCTAAGTGACTCAGCACGGTCTCTACGCGCAATCTTGGCGTGCTGGAAGCAACGATCGACTGTGTGTCCATCCTTCTGACAGAAGGTGCAGTGATACTTCACCTTCTGAGAGGTAGAAGTAACACGGGGAGGCTTCGCCTTCTGAGAGGCCAAAGCAGCAGGTGGAATCACCTTGCTGTCAGAAATCCCTTAGACAAAGCCCGCAGACTTGAATCTAACTTCATCAGATCTAGTCTCAATCTCGATCACACCTCCTACTATGGGTCTGAGAATAGCAGGAGGATGCTTCCTAATGTCTTCATAAAAATCATATCCTAGACCCTGATTGAACTTGCAAATCTTGGATTGGTTTAGAATAAGATTAAGCTTCTTCTTGCCGCCTACAAATCTCTCGAGAGTGTTCATAAGATACTGACACTCCCGAAAGAGAGAGGTGCAAGAAGAGTAGGGAGAAGAGGGAACAGCAGAGGGTAAGGAAGCAGAAGAAGAACCAACAGTAGAGGAAAGAATGGCTTGTGCACGCACAGCCGACTCTGAGGGACAGTCCTACTACTAGCAGGTTGGTTCACGTCGCTAAGCGTCTCCATCTTACCCTGAGGCTTTTTCCCCTTCTCTGCAATCACATTACAAGCACAAGGTGGCTTCTCTAGAAGGTCCTTAGTTAGCTTCACACATTTCTCATCCAATGCAACCAAGTCAGATTTTAGTTTGTTACAATTATTGCATAGTGATCTAACAAGGTCCTTAGAAGCAAATTTAGCCAATTTGTTATTGCCATCAACTAATTCTTGAAACTGCTTAGAGACAGCTTCAAGCTCAGCATTCAGCTTAGGACAATTCACACATGAAGCAATAGGCTCAAGTAGAAAAGCTTGTAATTCAGCAATTTTATGATCTGCCCGTTTTAGGTTCATCTTTAAATTATTGCAACTTTCACAAGTCTCGGGCAGATTGAGAAGCGTGGTATAAAGGCCTCTAAAAGCATTCTCCTTGTCGTCACATGAGATGCAAGAAGTAGTCTCAACAGTAGAAGATGAAATAGTAACAGTCCTACTCATCTCTAATTCAGCCAACAGACTAACATTCTCCACCTTAAGCATATCAAGCTCAGAAGACAGACTATCATGAGTGAAGGAACGCGCGTAGGCTACGATAGCAGAAAACAAAAAAATTCTACCGCGCACACCAGGACATCATGCTAAGGAAGGATCATGGATCGTTACCACTAGACGCGCAGTGCAGCGGAAGAAGAGTTGGAGAAGCCGATCCAACCCCGCGCGTCGAGCTAGTAGTGGAAGTAGTCGATCGTCCCAAACAGATCGTCTCCTCCACGCGATCAACCACACCACGAGCAGATCCAATCTGTAGGTTGTTGATGCCGATCAACGCCGCAACGAGCAGCGCCTCCACCGGTATCCACACGTCCCGGGCCGGCGCCGATCGCGAGTGTACCGGACTCGCGAGCTGCTAGGGTTTGGCTCGGGAGGTGGCGGCTAGGGTTTGGCTCGGGATTACCGAAGCATGCAGCCCTCACCCCTCGCCTCCATATATATAGACCTCCTCACTTGGGCCTCGTGGACCGAGGCCCAATAGGAGTCTATCCGGATCTCTATCCGAATTGAGCCCACATCCGAATCACATTCGAATTAGTGTTCCAACCCGTTAAGTGTGCGACCACAGCAGGTTCACGTATACTTGGTCGCGACTCGGAAATGCCTTTCCGGTCACCACATTAATAGCGGCCTCTAGTAAGACATATTAACCCCAAAGTATACGTAAAGATCATATCGGCTGAACCTGTAATGTTCTCATGTACGAATCCCTTTGTCTCACGATATAGATTGAGCTCAAGGCGAGACCTGTGTCATCCTCTTAATAGCTCAATCACTCTCTCGATTCCGTGATGGATTATAAACTCGTGATTGACTCCTCAATCACCTTGGCATGGCCATGCACTTTTATAATCCATTACATCGAGGGGCCAGAGATATCTCTCCCATAAGGAGGGCAAATTCTATCTTGATCATTCACATCCCACTACATGTTTCATAGCAAACCCGAAGACTACTTTTATAACTACCCGATTCACGGAGTAGTGGTTAGTAGTCCCAAAATAGGCTACTACGCATGTTGGGAACCATGATGATCTCAAGTCTAAGGATTCTACATAAACACTACTTGAGACCAACTGATGACACATGGAATCTCTGCAGTGTCTCATGGCGGGTCTATCCAACATATGTTCACTAACACATGTCCATATTATTGATTTGGTATCTCCATACCATGATCCATGAGACATGATCATCAATCAATACATATGCTGATCTTTGAATTATATCTGTTCCTCATATGATATATAATCAGGGATCATTTAGAAATAGCAACATTTTGGCATTAAGAGTCTCATGAATAAGTCACATACTCATTGATCAATAATGATAATGTCTATTTTAAGGAACAAAGCAATGTATCATAAACATAGTATGTGATATATTCAACATCTCCATGTTGCATCTAGGGCATATCACCAACAATGAGAGGTCCTTAGCTTCTCCATATCACCAAGCAAAGCACAGCATGTATCACATTCATCACTAGAGGAACCAGATGTAAGAGCAATAATCTCTAGTGACAATCTATCTACTTCCTTCTCTAAATCAGTACACCTAGCTCTAGCTCTAGCATGAAATCTACCTAGCTTAAGGAAAGCATCATTAAGCTGGTCGTAGGTAGGGGATACCTCATCAGAGTCGGAGTACAGCTCGCTGTCGCTCAGTTCACCCTTAAGGGCCATGAAGCACATGCCGCCGAAGTCCTCGCCATCCTTGGGATCATGCTCGTCCTTCCCATCGTTGTCACTCCACCCCTCTACCTCACTGAGGTCGAGGTCGTCGAAAGCGGTGAGGACGCAATGGAAGAGCTTCTTGGCTTGGCCAAGGTTGCGGAACTTCTTCCCTTTGCTTGCGGTTTTCTTGAAGCGGTTCTTGTCGGTGTAGACGTTCTTGCTCGAACCGCTGAGGTCGTTCTTGCCCTCCAGCTTGGGGCAGTTTGCCCGAATGTGGTTGGGGCCACCACACTCGAAGCAGATCACGGGTCCTCCTATCTTTCTGTCCCTCCTTCTCTTGTAAGCATGGGAAAACTTCCGAGCTAGGAGGGCCAGATTATCATCCTCAAGCTACTCTAACTGATCATCAGTTACGTCACAGAGAGCAGCAAGGGAGAAACGACAAAGCGAATCAGAAGGAAAACCAGAAGTCGAACTGGGATCGGTGACTAGGGCCATCGATTGTGACTTTGACTTGCGAGAGACAATGTCAATCTCATGAGTCTTGAGACGCGAGTACAGCACATCAAGAGTCAAAGTCGAGAGGTCCGTGGTGTCCTTGATGGTAGTCACTTTCATTTCCCAAACACGAAGGTCCAAGGCCGAAAGCATTTGGCGAGCGTTGTCCAAGTCGGGGAAAGTGAGACCGACCGCTCGGAGGTTGCTGAAAATCTTGTGGAATCTCGTAAAGCACTCATCAAGGGACTCTCCAGCGAGCATTTCAAACTTGTTGTAATCTCGCTTGAATTGGTCCTGTCGCACCGTCTTAATTTGGGTAATGCCCTCATGGTAAGCATCGAGGGTCTCCCAAATCTCAAAGGCCGACGAAAGATGAGAAATGCGGTCAAATTCATTTCGGCTCAAACCTTGGACAATGATGTTCCTTACCTTAGCATTCGCCTCAACATCAGCCATGTTTTCGGCATTGATGTTCTCATCGGCAGGAACAACAAAGCGAACTTTGACCTTGCGCCAAATCGCATAGCCCTAGGCCTGAATGTAGGTCTCCATCCGACTCTTCCAAAAGGGATAGTCGATCCCATCGAAGATCGGGGGCTTGGTGGAATACTTGTCTGTCGCCATGGCTCTAGAGATTGGTTAAGATCTATCGAGAAGAGCTAACCGGCTCTGATACCAATTATAGGATCGGAAATGGCAACAGAGGGGGGTGAATGGTGCCTCTTTAAAAAATGCCCCTCAAAAGTATCCACGAATGAATCTCCTCTTCGATAGCTACGAAAAACTATGAAGGGTGAGATTCATTCTCTCTGGAGACTCACTGGACAACACAAGAAGGAACAGCAGACAAGAAGTCAAATGAAGCTAGCTGCAGAAAAAGAACACAGAGAAAAAGGACTCAGTACCAGAGGGCTGGTCTGACCGGTGTGTATGGGTCGGTCAGACCGCCCCCATACCGCCGGTCTAACCCCCTTGCTTCAACCAGTCTGACCGGTTCTATATGGCCGGTCTGACTGCCATGTTCAGACTGGTCAGACCGGCCCAACCCTAGTTTCAGACAGCCGACTGAAAATGAGCAGAAACTTTGCACACACTTCAGAGGGCAGAGAAAATGTAGGATTCCTACGGTTCTTTTCAAGCCTAGAAATAATACTTCAAACTAAATAGCTAGAGCACTTAGGGAACCAAGGCAATCAACCAAAAAGCAAGGTATTGAGATTTTGAGCACAAATCTGAAAATGGAATGAAGATGAAGCTATTTTTCAGATTCCTCAAGAATCTTCAATCCATTGCTTGAGAGACTTTGCATTTCACTTTAGCAATAGTCTCAGGGCTTCACAACTCAAACCTCAAGCCATTCATTGAAGAGAATGGGGAGAATCAAGTATGTCCTGACATCAAACCCTAGAAAAACCCAAACAGAGGAAATGCTCAAAAGGAATCTTTGGATTTTCGATCGAACTCTAGGGAATTTGTCTAACCAAAAGGTTTAGAAACTTCATCCCATCACTGAGTAATCCCTTTTGCTACTCCAAACTCAAAGAACCAGCTCAAACAACAAAATGAAGAAAATGACCAAAGGGCATCAGTAAACAGCAGAGCATGAACTCAAATTATTTCCAGCACAAGACTCCTTGGATTGATATTGAGGAAGAGAGATGAATGATTACAAATGGTTTACAATCACTCACTACGTCCCCATACTCAGTTCATACAAGATTCACTACATGCTTCAGTTGATACTCACGTACACACACAGAACACTCCATCAGCTCACTCTACTGGAACACTCCACTCATTTATTGCCCCTATCCTGGTCTCCTCCACCAACATATGAAGGCAAGGATTCTCCCTCTAATAGCAAAACAAGAAATGGCATACTACCTCCACTCCATCACCTCACAACCCTATGAGGCAAAAAGTCAAGGAGTCAAACCAATGGAGGGAAATCTGCCTCCCTCTCCAAAACTTGAGTCAAATCCCAGATTTGCCCCTCAAGCACCTTCCCGGAAGCTTCCACCTCCAGTACCTTGACCATCTGGACCTCGACTCCTCCCTGAGTCTAGTCCGGTCCGCTCACGCACACGCACC
This sequence comes from Dendrocalamus sinicus, assembly GCA_036346575.1. Classification (NCBI taxonomy): domain Eukaryota; kingdom Viridiplantae; phylum Streptophyta; class Magnoliopsida; order Poales; family Poaceae; genus Dendrocalamus; species Dendrocalamus sinicus. Next base: position 32,739,994 of record CM070652.1, on the reverse strand, counting down.
GCACCCAAAGATCCTCGACCGTGCGGACCTCAACTCCTCCCTGAGTCTAGTCCCGATCCTCTCGCCGCTGCCCGTCGCGTCCACTCGACACCGACCGAGACCTCCGACTCCACCTGAGTCTAGTCATGGTCTGTTCCGTCACGTACGACCGCAACCGACCTCCAAACCGTCTGGACCTCCGACTCCTCCCTGAGCCTAGTCCCGGTTCTCCCGTTGTCGCCCGTCGTGTCCGTCACCGGTAGCTCCAGCTCTGGTTCCTCATCTCCCGACTCGCAATCACCTCACCAGCCTCGATCAGCTTCGGCATCCCTGACCGTCTGGACCTCAACACCTCCTGTGCCTAGTCCCGGTCCTCCTCGCCTCACCATGACCTAGCTCCGAAGTCCTGTAGTCACACAGACAAGCAAACCATCACATAGCACCGCACGAAACAGCATAATCCATAATAGCACAAGTGAAGGTACTCAACCCTAGAATACCCAAAACAAACTCAAACTCACTAAACCACCGTCAATTACTCATCACCAACATGGGCATACCTCCACATGGTCTCTCAGATTGTGATGTGATTGCTGGTGTGGGGAAGAAGCCCAAGGGTAAGGTGGAGACGATTAGCGACGTAAACCAACTGGTTAGCAGTAGGATTATCCCTTCTGAGTCGGCTGTGCATGCACAAGCCATTCACTCTTCTGCTCCTGGTTCTTCTTCTACTCCCTTACCTTCTGCTATCTCTTCTTCCCCCTGCTCTTCTTGCACCTCTCTCTTTCGGGAATGTCAGTATCTTATGAACACTCTTGAGAGTTTGTAGGAGGCAAGAAGAAGCTAAATCTTATTCTAGACCAGTCCAAGATTTGCAAATTCAATCAAGGTCTAGGATATGATTTTCTTGAGGATGTTAGGAAGCATCCACCTGCCGTGCTCAGACCCAGAGCCGCAGGTGTGATCGAGGTCAAGCCTAGAACTAAAAAAGTTCAATTCAAGTCAGCGGGCTTTGTCCAAGGGATTTCTGACAGCAAGGTGATCCCACCTGTTGCTTCAGCCTCTCAGAATGCGAAGTCCCATCATGCTACTTCTACCTCTCAGAAGGTGAAGTATCATTGTATCTTCTGTCAAAAGGATGGACACTTGGTCGAGCGATGTTTCAGGAGCGCCAAGATTGCGCGTAGAGATCGTGTTGAGGCTCTTAGGCGTATTCAGGGTCAGCCCCAGACCTTGAGTGCACCTCAGACCAACACGAGGTCTAGGCTTGCTTCTGTTGATGGGTTTGGACAGCATCGAGGACTTGGATTTTCTGAGTTTTCTGGTTTTTGTCCTCGATATGTCTCTGGTCGTGACTTCCGCCGTTCTGAGGGTAGATCTCATTTCCCCCGTCGAGATAGCTACCCACGGCGTGATCAGCGTGTTGTTGGTGCTCCGACTCGCTCTACCATAGCAGTCGGATCCGACAACAGCTTCAGATTTGCACACAGACCTTATGCTTCTTTGAGCGATAGAGAGCATTGGGTAGTTAGAGGTCAGTCGTGTGTGACTACTTCTTCTGCTCGACATGTTACTCAGTATTGGGTGCCAAAATCACTCTTGATTTATCCCAGTACTGAGCCTTTACTCTCTATTTGACTCAGGTTTGCCGGGCTGGGAAGGGAAAGGTTTGGCTTGTAGACTCCGGTTGTTCTCGTCATATGACCGGAGACTCCTGTTGGTTCTCTTCCCTAGCCCGTACTCCAGGTGATGAGACTATCACCTTTGGAGATGCTTCGTCTGGCACGTCATCGTTAAAGGTACTGTGTGTGTTAATGATTCATTTATTTTGAAAGATGTTGCCTTAGTGAGTAAGCTGCAGTATAATTTGCTTTCGGTTTACCAGCTTACCGATGACGGTTATGAGGTGAGCTTTAAGAAAAACGCTTGTAAAATTCTTGATTCTTCGGGTAGTCTAGTTTGCGGGATTTCTCGATATAGGAGGATCTTTCGTGCTGATTTTGTTGAGTCTTCTGGTGATCCTCTTAGATGTTTAGTTGCTTCTAAGTCCCGCGACCTCACCTTCTGGCATAGGAGACTTGGTCATATTGGATTTGACCATTTGACCTGAGTTAGCGGCCACGATCTCATTCGTGGTCTGCCGAAACTCAAGATGGTCAAAGATCTTGTTTGCGCTCCATGCTGGCACAGCAAGATGGTTGCCGCTTCTCATCCTCCGGTCACAGTTACTATGACCGATGCACCGGGACAACTGCTTCACATGGACACAGTTGGACCAGCTCGAGTGCGGTCAGCAGGAGGGAAGTGGTATGTTCTTATCGTGGTCGATGACTTCTCGAGGTACTCTTGAGTGTTTTTCTTAGCCTCGAAGAATGAGACGTTTACAAATTTCCAAGGTCTTTTCAGTAGGCTTTCTGTTGAGCTCCCAGGTGCCTTACGAGCGATCCGCAGTGACAATGGTACGGAGTCCAAGAATTCCTACTTTGAGAGATTCTGTGATGAGACAGGTGTAGGGCATCAGCTTTCTTCTCCACACGTTCCACAACAAAATAGCGTCGTGGAGAGGAAGAACCGTACCTTGGTCGAGATGGCCAGGATGATGCTTGATGAGTACTCTACACCTAGGAAGTTTTGGGCTGAGGCCATTGCAACCGCGTGCCATGTATTGAACAGAGTTTTTCTGATGGCACACTTGCATCGCAATTGCTATGAGTTGAGATACGAGCGAAAGCCCAGTGTCTCTCATTTTGCGTGTTTGGTTGCAAGTGTTTTATTCTGATGTCCGGGAACCTAGATAAGTTTGAGTCATGTTCTTGTGATGGTATCTTTCTAGGTTACTCGACTTCTTCGCGGGTGTATAGGGTCTGGAACTGCGAGTCTAGTAAAATGGTAGAGACATGTGAGGTGGCTTTCGACGAGGCCAGTCCGGGGACTAGGGCCGATATCTTAGGTTCTTTAGAGCAGTCTGAGACTATCTTTGTGGATGATGAGGAGGATGGAGATGAGGGTTGTCTACCCGATCTAGTTCCTCATCCTCCCCTTGAGGTGCCTTCTTCCACTGCACCTCCAGGTGATCAGCCCATGCCTTCTGCTTCCACTGGAGCTAGTGGCTCTGTTCCTACCTCGTCAGCTCACGAGGTAGAGGCCACTTCTTCATCTCATCCAGGACCTCCTCATCATATCCAAAAATATCATCCTCCAGAGCAGATTATTGGAGATCTCTTTGAGCGTGTCACACGCTCAAAATCCGGCATGTCTCACTTTTGTCTCCACTCTACCTTTGTTGCTTCATTCGAGCCCAAGGATGTTAGTCATGTTCTTTCTGATGAGTCTTGGGTCAATTCCATGCATGAGGAGTTAGAGAATTTTGAGAGAAACAAGATCTGGTAGCTTGTTGAGCCCCCTAGAGGTCATAATGTCATAGGTACTAAGTGGGTGTTCAAAAACAAGCAGAGTGAGGATGGGGTTGTCATTCGAAACAAGGCTAGGTTGGTAGCTCAGGGTTTCTCCCAGGTTGAGGGTCTAGATTTTGAGGAGACCTTTGCCCCTGTAGCTAGGCTAGAGGCCATTAGGATCTTGCTTCCATTTGCGGCGTCTAAGGGCTTCAAACTTTACCAGATGGATGTCAAGAGTGCCTTCCTCAATGGGTTTATTGAGGAAGAAGTTTATGTTAGGTAGCCTCTAGGTTTCAAGAACCTCAAATACCCAAACCATGTCTATAAGCTTTCCAAAGCCTTGTATGACTTAAGCAAGCCCCTAGAGCTTGGTAGGAGAGGATTAAGTCCTATCTGTTGAATCATGGGTTTGAGATGGGTAAGGTAGATAAGATCTTGTTCATTCGTAGGCATGGCAATGACCTTCTACTTGTTCAGATTTATGTAGATGACATCATCTTTGGTGGCTCCTCTCATGCTCTCGTTTCCCAGTTTTCTGATGTCATGAGCTCAGAGTTTGAGATGACATGATGGGCGAGTTGAGTTTCTTTCTCGGCTTTCAGATCAAGCATACTTGGGAGGGTACTTTCTTGCATCAGGGCAAGTACACTCGAGACCTCCTGAGACGCTTTGATATGAGTGATGGTAAGCCGGTGTCCGCTTCTATGGCTTCGTCAGCTTCACTCGACCCAGATGAGGACGGCGAGCCAGTTGATCAAAAGGAGTATCGCATCATGATTGGCTCCCTCTTGTACCTCACTGCCTCGAGACCGGACATACACTTCTCCGTGTGTCTGTGTGCTCGCTTTCAGGCTTCGCCTCGCATATCTCACCGCCAGGCGGTGAAGTGCATCCTTCGGTACCTTCGAGCTACCATATACTATGGTATCTGATACTCTTCCTCGTCCTGTCTTCCCTCAAAGCCTACTCGGACGCAGATTTTGCTGGCTGTAGCATAGATTGGAAGAGCACTTCTGGCACCTGCCAATTCATTAGCACTTCTCTCGTTTCTTGGTCTTCTAGGAAGTAGTCTGGTGTTGCACAGTCCACCGCAGAGGCCGAGTACGTTGCTGCTGCCAGTTGTTGCAACCAGGTACTTTGGATGGTTTTAACCTTGCGGGACTTTGGGTTAGCCATAGACATTGTTCCACTCTTTTGTGATAACACTTCTGCTATTAACATTGCCAAGAACCCAGTGCAGCACTCTTGGACCAACCACATTGATATCAGATATCACTTTCTTCGAGACCATGTGTAGAAGGGTGATATAGTGCCCCAGTTCGTGGAGAGTGACCACCAGTTAGCTGATATCTTTACCAAGCCTTTGGATAGCTCTAGGTTTTTAGCTCTGCGGGGAGAGGTTGGGGTGGTTTGTCCTTATGTACTGTTGTAAGGGGGAGCTTTGTGCTTCATGCTTTATCATGTTTATTATGCTCTTACTCCTTTCTGTCGCATTGCATTTGGGATAGTCCTTCTAGCATACGTTAGAGTGGTTCTCTTGCCGAGTTGCTTAGACTTCTTCCTCTCATCTTGTGATTCTAGGATGCTGCTTATTAGCTGTTTCTCTTCTCACTACGTTGAGCTCACTCACTTCTTATGGGTTCTAGCAATGGTTGGGCCACCCTTGGGTAGACGGGGTACGTGTGGGTACGTGTTTGCTCCTTAGTGTGTTAGGTGATCAGCTGATAGTCCTAGAGTCATATGGGGAAGGTGAGAGTCAGTCTCAGCCATAGTATCCTCTATATCTTGTCTATGCTTTAAGGACTGCCTTTTCTGATTTTCTTGCTAGCTTCTCGTTTTATTGCTTTGGTTCAGGGGGAGTTCATTTGGGAGCTTCTGGATCTTAATATTGACATAACTCAACTTGAACTAAAAGTGCATCACATGTTGAGGGGAGCTGGATTTTCTTGCATTTCAGCATTTAGCATTGTAATATAACTACATGGAGCCTTGATTATTATCCGTTTATGACATGTTTACAATGCATTACACCTTGCCATGATCTATGCCTACTTGTTAGATTTATCATGACTTTATATGTGTAGTCAAGTCTTTGCCATGATAAGTTAATTAAAATGCTCAACTTGAATTAAATCATGTCCTGATAGCTTTTGAGACTAGTCTGTCTTTAGCTATCCTTTTATGATTCATGCCATGTCAAATAGGCTGAGTTGAGTCTTGAATTTTTGTTGAGCTTTAGATTGAGCTATGCTAGTTTCTTGATGAAGCATGAGTTGGTACAAATTTTAAGAAAGCAAAAAGATCTTTTTTGTGCGAAAAAACTGATTTCACCAATTCTTTTTCATGAGACTGCTTGCCATTGCACTAGGCATGAACTCAGGGGGAGTTTTGGATGACCAAGATCATTTCCTTAAGCTTCTAGCTTGGAATCGTCGCATAAGGCTTGAGATCTAGCACATGACAAAAATTTTGGTTGGAAACGACCATGAGCTTTAAAAGAAAAATCATGTCAAATGTGCTCAATTTGCTAAAATTACAAGACTTACAAGTACTTGAACAAATGTCTCATTCTTGAACTTGTAGCACTCTAAATTGACTCAATACTAGCTTCTTGGTTCCACTTAGATTATTAACATGGCCTGCATCATCTTTGGATACCTTTAGCTAGACTATATTCATGGTTGACTTGACATGCTAAGAAATTCGACTAATTTTTAGATTATGACGTATTTGGCTTAGCTTGTCTATACATGCATTGTCATGATCTTGGTAGCATTCTTATATGTTATGGCTTGGTGTAATACTTCAAGGTCATTTTGGATAATGTTCACGGCTCTAAATGCTTAAAATAAACAAACTTCAGTCATTTCATCCAACACCATGCCTTATTCTCTCTTTTGCATTCTTGATTATTTTATTGCCAAAAGGGGGAGAATAGCGGAGAATAGCGGAGCTTTGAGGAAAACTTGCCCTTTTTGTTTTTGCTCCTTTTGTCAACATGGTCATTAGCTTCTTGATTTCTTTTGGACCATTTTGACTCTCTTTCATTTTCAAACAAACTCAACTTTATGCTTTTTCTGGGTTTGTCAATATACTCATCAAGGAGGAGATTGAGAGACCATGTGGAGGTGACCACATGCTTGTGATGAGTAATTGATGAGTGTTTTGGAAAGATTGAGTTTGGTTTGTGTGGTTTGTGCCAAGTCGGCATTTGGCGCAGTCGGGTTTGGTTAGACAGACTTGAGACGTATTCGTCTTCCCGATTGGTCGTTTGGGCAATTTCATGATTGAGTACGATTTGTTGATGCTAATGAGGATTATGTGTTTCGAGCGGTGCTATGTAATATATTTCTTGTCCGTGATGGCTGCAGGACATCGAGGTGGAGTCGTGGCGAGGCACGGGATGACCGGACTAGGCGCAGGCGGTGCCGAGGTCAAAGCGGTCAAGGTGTGCCGAAGACGGCAAGGACTCGAGGTGGCTGCATGGCTTGGAGGGCAAGGAATGAGGAAGCTTCCTGGAAGGTGCACGAGGGGCGTTTTAGTGAATACGCAAATCTGCACTAAAGGAAATGGGTTTTGGTAAAGCATTGGAGTTGTTGGAGGCTTAATGGGCAAAGCATATTGCAAACCCATTAGTGGGAGGCTATAAAAGGAGGGGTGTCACCTGTATGTGGCATGGCTTCTGAGAAAGGTTAGAGGCTTTAGAGGAGTTGGTATTTGCTTTGTGCTTTCTCTTTTGTTCAGTTGGGAGTTGTTGAGAGAGTGCAGGGAGTTGGGGGGTGTGTCTCTGTCAGACCCCGATTTTACAATCCAAAATCTTCTGTGATTCCACCGCACTATTCTCTGGATCAGTAGATAGTGCTCACAGATTACAGTTCTGAAACTGGTAGGTTCAAACGCATAAACACCCTTGGAAATCCTTGCACTGCACTAAGATGATTGCCATCGTGGCTTGTTGCGTATGAATATACTCATTCTTGGATATTTTGATTGGATCATAAGGTGCATGACAAGGAAGAGGCTACTGGTGAAGGATACTTTGATGGTAACTGAATTGAGTGTAAGAATACCAAATTTCAAAAAGAAAATGGCAGTGCATATGTGTAATCAACTCTAATAGACCCACCAGAGCTAACAGCCAGGCTTATCCTTTACTATACTATCAAGAATGACTAGCGGAGATACGTACGTACCTCTCCTGACGGTCAACGGTTAAGAAAATTTTACAGTGGCAATCATGTGTCATTGGCGTCTATGCCTTACTATCAGCTGTTCGAAAAGTTAATTTTAGAGGTCTTTTCTCCCATTTCTCTAGTCCCTGGTAGTGATATAACAATTATCAATGTATTAGGATTGAAAAAACGATATTGTTACATCATTCTTTGCCTAGCTTGCACGATGTGCGCATACACTATAACAATTATCAATGCATTACGATTGAAAAAACAATATTGTTACATCATTCTTTGCCTAGCTTGCATGATGTATGTTCAAGGATATTGGCATAGTTACATTGTAGTACATCAGTCTAGAGGAATATGTTGTAGGGGTGGCCCCCACCTAAGCCCAGCTGGCCTGTTAGAAGGCTGTAAAGCCCAAAATGAGACATGTATAATGGCATAAATGCCCTTGAGAGGGATACTTGGGTGTAAGGACATAATTGTAAAATACCCCCATGTGAATATATATAAAGCTGTCCTAGGCATGGGGAAGACCCCCAAGCATTGTTCACCTAACATCTCCACTACTACTCTACACTGTTTGGTTTGTAACCACAATAGTTGGCGCCGTCCGTGGGGACGACTAAGCAAGCTCAAAGATCTAAAGAAGGATGGCACCAAAGAAGGCTTCATCATCGGCCGCAAAGAAGAAGAGGAGCATGAAGGAGGCGCTCGACAACGCGAGGGCGTCGGCTGCAGGTGCGGGTGGCAGCGCCAGCGCTATGGCTGCCAACCTCGATGTTTGTGGCATGACAGTCGCCCCCACCGGTGGCGCGGCAGTCGGCACGGGTACCGATCCACTACCACTGCACCTGGCGCAGGAGCGGCAGGTGGCCTCAGCGGCAACGCCGGTCTCGTCACCGGCTCCGAATCCATGGCACCGGTGTGCCGAGCAACTCTGGAGCGCAAGCCGTGGTTGCTGCCAACCCGACGGTGCAACCCAGTGCTCCAACTGCCGCAACCACGTTGACGGTGGTGAACGCTCTACTGACAGCCCTTGGCATGCTGCAACGGGAGCTGGCGGACCTCCGTGGAGCCATGTGGGAGATGCAAGAGGCTCGTAGCTAGCAGACCCCATCGGTGGTGGCAGCGGAGCCTACGCCAGAGCGGGCGGACAACCGCGATGCCCCTACATCTAGTCGCACCTCGCTTCAGCATGTGGATCCGGAGTCCCCCCCTCTCCGCGGGCTTGCAGCAGTCGGCGTGGTCGGAGGACTGTAAGTTCCCCCAACACCATCGAGCTGTACAAAGGCGACATGGACCCTCGGGAGTTCGTGTGCGTGTACGAGACTGCCATCGAGGCCGCAGGTGGGGATGACTCCACCAAAGCGAAGGGACTTCCCCTCGCGCTGCAGGGGGTGGCGCTCTCTTGGTTTTTCACCATAGAGCCAAACTCCATCTACGCTTGAGAGCAAATCTGTGACCACCTCTACAACAACTTCCAGGGGAATTACATCGAGCGCGTCGATGCGGATCAGCTCTTCGCCATCAAGCAAAAACTCTCAGAGAGGCTCCGAGAATACTTCAAGTGCTTCGCCAAGGTCCGCTACCAGGTTAAGGACGTCAACAAGACAACCATCATCAACGCAGCGATACAAGGCCTCCTCCCGGTGCCATTGGCCGAGTACAATGCACGCAAGCCGATCAAGATGGTCGCGAAGCTCTTCGACAAGATAGAAGAGTATCCGAGGGTGGAGGAGGACACGCGGCGGCGCAATGGTGACGACTCCAACACTAATCAAGTGGAGGACTCATCAAAGAACGAAGACCCATCGAAGAAGGACTCCTTGAAGGGCACCACCAAGCGCAAGCAAGAGCCTTCAAAGGACACCCTCGAGTGCAAGCACACCAAGCATAAGCAGGACTCGTCAAGTGACAAGCCCAAGCGCAACCAGCATAGATCCCAGAGGTCCCGCTATGTCTTCGACATCGAGGGCGGCTCTGAGGACACTGCCCCCGCCGGTCGCGGACGAGGTCACCGAGGCTGGGGGTAAGGACGCAGCCGGGGTCGTGACAATAGAGCACACGCAGAACAACAAGACCAGCACTATGGCATATGCTGCGAGGTGCATGGCCGAGGTGATCACTACACGCGGGCATGCACCACCATTGCGGTGCTCCGTCAGAGCATCGCTAGGGATAGAGCCCTGGAAGTGGGGCCTCCGATGGTGGCCCATGTGCAGCAACCCCAGGAGGCCCCCTGCGGATATAGGCCCCGAAGGGAGCCCAGCGCCGAGTCATAAATGTCATTTTCGGGGGCTCTTCACTGGAGTTCTCCTCGGCGTGGCAGCAGAAGGCCTACGCGCGAAGGCTACACCATGTGGCGGCATACCCGGTGCAAGCACCTCCGGAGTGGGCACTGACACTGAGGGCGTGGAATTCCCTCATCAAGATTCCCTGGTCATCCAGGCCTCCATCGCAGGTTGCGATGTCAAACATGTCCTGGTCGATGGTGGCAGCTCCGCGGACATTCTGTTCGTAGCGGCCATCGACCAGATGGGGATCCCCCGGAGTCTCTTGGGCCCCTCAGGAATCCCATTGCGGGGCTTCGGGGGTCAGCCGATGAAGGCGTTGGGCCAGATACGCCTACAAGTCTCCTTTGGCCAAGGTGACAACGCGAGGAGTGAAGACATCACCTGCGATGTCGTCGACATCCCGTACCCATACAATGCCTTATTGGGGCGCCCAACCCTCAACTCCTTCAGGGCAATCCCGCACCATGGCTTCTCATGCATGAAGCTCCCGGGCCCGCAAGGTATCATCACCACCGTCGGTGACCAGGACCTCGCCCGGCGCATAGAGCTTGGTGCTCGAGGCTCGCATCGCAAGGTACATGTCCTCACTGACAATCCAAAGGCAAACACACCCTCCGCTCCGAGATAGACACCTAAGCCCTGGCCGGATGGCGAGGTCAAGAGGGTGCCTCTACAAGCTGAAGGTCAATTTGTGTCCATCGATGAAGGCCTTCCCCCGGAAGTGGAGCAGGACCTACTCCGGGTTCTCCGGGACAACACGGATGTCTTCACGTGGTCCCCAAATGACATAAAGGGTGTTGATTACACTCTCATCGAGCACACTTTAGCGGTTCGCCCCACGCTAAGCCGGTTAAGCAGAGGCTTCAGCGCATGTCAATTGAGCGGCAACAAGCGGCAAAGGCCAAAGTAGCCAAGCTCATCCAGGCCGGAGTCATCCGCGAGGTCCAGCACCCAGATCGGCTTGCCAACCCGGTGCTGGTGAAGAAGGCCAGTGGAGCCTGGCACATATGCATAGACTTCATAGCCCTCAACAAGGCATGTCTGAAGGACAACTACCCCTTGCCGCACATAGATCAGCTGGTGGATGCCACGGCGGGGTGTGAGCTCATGAGCTTCCTGGACGCATACTCCGGCTACCACTAGATCTACATGGCCAAGGACGATGAGGACAAGACCAGCTTCATCACGCCGGTAGGGACATACTGCTTTGTCAGGATGCCCTTTGGCCTGAAGAACGCGGGGGCAACCTTCACCCGTCTCGTCGCGCTGGCGCTGGCCTCTCAGCTTGGGAGGAACATGGAGGCTTACATCGATAATGTGGTTGTCAAAACCAGGCAGGTCGCCTCCCACGGCCAGGTTCTGCAACAGACCTACAACAACCTCAGGAGAGCAGGCATCAAGCTCAACTCGGACAAGTGCGTCTTCGGCGTGCAAGCGGGGAAGCTCTTGGGCTTCCTCGTGTCTGGACACAGCATCCAGGTGAACCTCAACAAGGTCGACGCGATCCTTGCCATGGAGCTGCCCAAGACAACGAGGGAGGTCCAAAGGCTTACCGGCCACATGGCCGCCCTGAGCCGCTTCTTATCCTGGGCAGTGGAACGAGGCCTGCCATTCTTCAAGACCCTTCGCGGCTGCGATGGGTTCCACTGGGATGATGACTGCACGAAGGCTGTCGACGACCTCAAGAAGCACCTCGCAAGCCTTCCCACATTGGTCACCCCAGCACCAGAGGCTCCCCTCCTGCTTTATCTCACCACTACAACAACAGTGGTCAGCGTCTTCCTTGTCCTGAAGGAGGGCGCCCTTCAGCGGCCCATGTACTTCATCTCTGAAGCCCTCCAGGGCACCAAGATGCAGTATACTGAGCTTGAGAAGTTGGCTTACATGCTGGTCATGGCCTCAAAGAAGCTCCGGCATTATTTCCTCGCCCATCCCATCACCGTGCCATCTTCATTCCCTCTGGCGGAGATGATGCACAATAAAGAGTCCACGGGGTGTATAGGCAAGTGGGTGGCTGAGCTTGCACCGTTCATCTTGACATACGCCTCACGAACGGCAATAAAATCCCATGTCCTAGCGGACTTCCTCGTCAAGTGGACTCCGTCGGCTCAACACGTGCAGCAACCAGAGGAGCCGGTGTGGACGCTCAACACCGATGGGGCATACGGTGCTCCAGGCACTGGCGTGGGCGTAGTAGTAACTACCCTAGAGGATCACCACTTGCTATATTCTTCGCGCCTTGAATTTCCAGCCACCAACAACACGGCTGAGTACAAGGTGCTGCTCTTCGGCCTCGTGAAGCTTAAGGCTCTTGGCGCATGAAGGTTCCTTTTTCGCACTGACTCATGTCTGGTAGCAGGTCATGTCGACAAATCTTACCAAGCCAAGGACCCTGAGCTATCCAAGTACCTGGCGGCGGTGAGAGCAAAGGAGCGCCACTTTCTGGGTGTCATAGTCAATACCATCCCTCGCGTGGATAACAAACAAGCCGACGTCCTCACAAAGGCTGCCAGCCAGAAGCTCCCCGTCCCCGAGGTAGCATTTTAATTTATGAGGTCCTACCTGCGGTGGCCATCGCTCAAGACAACCGCGATGCGGCTCTCGTCCACCAAATTGCCCAGCAAGGTGACTAGCAGGAGCCCATCTATGGTTTCTTGCAAGGCATAGCGGAGCCAGATGACCCCCTCGAGCTCCAGCGTTTGCAACATCGCGCCAGATCTTTTTAGGTGCTCGACGGTGTCCTCTACAAGAAGGGGGGCTGTGCCGCACTTCTATGATGTCTCTCACGTGACGAAGGAAAGCAACTCCTCACGGAGATTCATGTGGGGCTCTGCGGCTCGCACATTGCGCCAAGGTCCCTGGTTGGCAAGGCGCTCAGGCAAGGCTTCTACTGGCCAACCGCCGTCACTAACGTGCAGGACCTAGTGCGTCGGTGTTAGGGCTACCAATGGATGGGGCGGGTCATCCGCAGACCTCTGACAAGCTTGCAGCCCATCCCACCGGTGTGGCCATTGGCACGGTGGGGCATCGACATTGTTGGGCCACTTCCGCGGGCCCCGGGGACCTTCGGTTCGTTGTAGTCGCCTTGGAGTATTTTTCCAGGTGGCCCGAAGCCGTCACTCTAGTTAGGATAACCTCTGCAGCCATGCAGCGCTTCCTGTGGTAGAACATCGTATGCCGCTTCGGAGGCCAAAGGGAGCTCACCGTGGACAATGGCCTGCAATTCGACTCTGCTCCATTCAAGGCGTTCTGCGATAGCATGGGCATGACGCTTCGGTCGGGCACCAACAGTCCAACAGAGCCATCGAGCGAGCGAATGGTGCCATCTCTACCGGAGTCAAAAAGTGCCTCATCGGCCTACCGAAGGGCAAGTGGCCAGATGAGCTTCATAGTGTGCTATGGTTCCTCTGCACGACGGTCACGCGCTTGATAGGGTTCACGCCATTTAAGCTTCTCTTCGGTGATGAGGCAGTTACACCGGAAGAAATCAAGGCCGGCCTAAGGAGGGTTCTAGTCTAGGCTCTGGTGGAAGAGCACGAGTTGTCTCTCGATCTTCTTGATTGGGATCGGGTGAGCGCCACCTAGCACATCGTGAAGTACGTGTGCCAAATGGCGCGCGCGCGACTGCACCATATACTCACGTGAATTCCAGCTAGGGGACCTTGTCCTCAAAATGGCGCTTCATGCGGAGACGGTCGGCAAGCTGGAGTCCAAGTGGGAGGGCCCCTATGTCATCACTGCGGCTTTGCAGCACGGAGTGTATCGCCTTGCAACGTTGGACGGATAGACCCTCCGCCACACATGGAATGCAGATAGACTACGGTGATATTATGTACGAGGCTGAAGGGATGCCCGGAGCAAGGTTAGCACCCTGCTTTTTGTAATCGCTCGCCAGTGTAAACGGGAGAATAATAAAGTCCACCATTTGCAAACTTGGCTCATTCTGTGTAAAGACGCACGGAGGCCCGCCTCCGCACACACTCTTCGGAGTATAAACAAGAGGCGTGGCCTCCGCGTGCACTCTACGTGAGTATAAACAAGACGTGCGGCCTCCGCGTGCACTCTACGTGAGTATAAACAAGACGCGCAGCCTCCGCGCGCACTCTACGTGAGTATAAACAAGACGTGCGGCCTCCGCGTGCACTCTACGTGAGTATAAATAAGATGCGCGGCCTCCACTTGCACTCCACGTGAGTATAAACAAGACATGCGGCCTCCGCGTGCACTCTACGTGAGTATAAAAAAGACGCGCGACCTCCACGTGCACTCTTCGAAGTATAAACAAGATGCGTAGCCTCCGCGTGCACTCTACGTGAGTATAAATAAGACACACGATGAGAGACCATGTGGATGTGACCCCATGTTTGTGATGAGTAATTGACACGTGTTTTGGAAAATGTGTGTTTGATTTTGTTGGTTCGCGCCAAGTCGGCACATGGCGTAATCTAGTTCGGTTAGACGTGCTTGGATCACTCGACCTTCTTTCCGATCAATCGTTTGGGCAATTTCGTGCTTTAGTATGTTTCACTGATGCTAATGTTGATTATATTATCTCGAGCGGTGCTATGTGATGTTTTCTTGTCTGTGATGGCTGCAGGACCTTGAAGCGGAGTCGTGGCGAGGCATGAGATGGCGGACTAGGCACAGGCGGTGCTGAGGTCAAAGCGGTTGGGAGATGCCGAAGACAATGAGAACTCGAGGTGGTTGTGAGGCTTGGACGGCAAGAAATGAGGAAGCTTCCCGGAAGGTGCAGGAGCGGCATTTTGGTAAATGCGCAAGGCTGCAGAGTGGAAGCATTTCTGTTTTGAGTTAACGGGCAAAGGGTTAAGCTGTAATGGGGAAAGCAAATTGAAACCGCTAACTTGAGGCTATATATAGAGGGTTGTTTCCCTGGTGGCATAAGGCTTTGGGGGTTAGTTTTGCTTTTCTCTGATGTGCTGTTGAGGAGTTGGTGAGGAGAGCAGAATTAGTTTTGCTTTCTGTCTCCTGGTCTACATGAGTTTGAGAGAAGCATGTAGTGAGAGGACTTGCACTTATTTTCAATTGCGTATGGGTCGGTAGTGAGTGTTGTAATCCTTGTGTAATCTTTCATCTCTTTGCATCCATTTGTGAAATCTAGAGATGAAAATGTTCTGAGTGTTTGTCTCCTGTGTTGAATTTCTATTTCAGTTTGAAGGTCTCTGTTCTTATCTTTGTTTTTAGTGTTTGGGTTGATTCTTTTGCTTGGAGAGATGAATCCTTTTTGCTATGTGCAAGAAATTAGCCCTAAGGTCATTTGACCAATCTATTCCTAAGAGCAATTCTCAAAATTCATGTGTACTCCTTTCATTCTCTTGCGCTTCATTTCCTCTGCTCTCACTGGTCTAGGGTTTGAATGCAGAGCATGGTTGATGCTCTTGATTTCCTTTCAAAAGATGGCCTGAGATTTATGCCTTCATGTCCTGAGACTAATTCCTACTGTAATTCAAAGTTTCTTGAGCAAAGAATCCAAGAATCATGAGTATTTTGGATTTTGCCTCATCCTGCAAGTTCTTCCTGGCAAAATCAGTAATTTCTGTTCTTAATCACTTTTGACTGCATTCTCTTCTCCCTGAGATCAAGTTGGTGTTTAGTTTGAAGTTCTGATTTGTTTAAGTTGACAAGAGCAGCAAGTATTTGTTAATTTTCCCTGCTCTTGGGTATCTGCAGTATTTTCAGTTCTCACTGGCTTTTCGGTTCAGGTTCAGATTTCAGCTTTGCTGGTTTCCCTCGCTGGACTTCTCCCTGGTCAAACCGGATCACCCATGGCGGTCAGACCAAATCACCCATGGAAGTCAGACCGCCAACCCTAGCGGTCAGACCGGGCGGGCATGGGCGGTTAGACCGGCCACCAGCCAGCGGTCAGACCGGCGATCAGCCGGCGGTCAGACCGGTCTTGAGCCAGCGGTCTGACCGGCCGAGCTTGTGCGGTCTGACCGGCCTGGCTTGTTTTCTCTGAACTTGTTTTTTGCTGCTTGCTTTGCTTTAGTGTTTATGTCTTGCTTCCATCTCTGTTAGTTTAAGTTTCCAGTGAGCATGAATATGCCTTCTTCATAGCTCTTATCGCTATCGGAGAAGAGATCAGTGAGAATACTTTGGGGGTGATTTTGAAAAGGCACCATTCTCCCCCCTCTATTGCCGTTTTCGATCCTATACGCGGCCTCCGTGTGCACTCTACGTGAGTATAAATAAGACGTGCGGCCTCCGCGTGCACTCTTAGAGTATAAACAAGACGCGCGGCCTCCATGTGCACTCTACGTGAGTATAAATAAGACGTGTGGCCTCCGCGTGCACTCTGCGGAGTATAAATAAGCGCAAAATTGTTCGGCTAGTCGCCAGCTCCACTGCCGCCACTTCGAAGGGTAGGGGATGGAACGCTCGAGCGTCTACTTTGGCTAGTCCGTAGTGATTAATCCTAAGTTCATATTGCATATAAAGTACAAATGAAACTTGTGTGGCAAGTAGTGAAGCACTTACCCTTGGTTGAAGGGTACCATGATGTACTCCTTGTCACTATGAGCAATCAATCCCCTCATTATGTAATCTTACACGAAGGATGCATTTCCATTAATAGGTTGCTTCGAAACCAAGTGTGGGTCAAGGAAACCCACTAGTTGTCGCCGTCGCTGGACTTGTTGGATCATGTATCTATACATAAGAAAAGAGTAATGACATTTATCGGTATGACGTGAATGTAGAACTTCATTGTATAGTACACTTACAGTGTCCAGCATCATAGAAGTGAGACGTCGTGTTTGTCAAGATTAAATAGTAAGAATAATCTTCGAATGTCATGACGAAGTAGCATGAGTCATGGAGGAAATGCGCCTCCGTATATCTCACAGTGAATCCACTCTGCCAGTTTAGCTTCATGTTGGACCTCTGCATGTACCATGTATGCAATGTATTGCAAACCACACCAAGCCGGGGTAATTGTGACTCGGGGACCAACGACACTCCTAGAACAAACTTCCATGGCTGGGGACGCGCCTTAATTTTCTTCACTTCGGTCTTAGAGCCTTGCTTACGATACGTTTTCAGCAGCGTCTGCACAGTTACTTCCGATAAACCGACTGTGATTGTTCGCTGCACCTAGAAATCATGCTGGCCAAGCAACATTATGAAAATGCAAGTATAATCATAAATATAACTATTTCTTAGTTCCTGAGTCGTTTACAATTACAATAGAATATAGTTCCATAATTACTTATTGAGTTTCCTAATTACGATTACATTGCAACAATTTCCAAATAGGTGCTAGCTTTGTGGGATCATTTATTACACTTGGCTATTTCCTTTTAAATACAGCCCTTCACGATGATTGACACACATATAGCTTGCTTCATCGCCTTGTTCTTCCTCGAGCCTGATGACATCTCTGAATGGAGGCAACTCATCAAATTGATTGTATTCTTCCTCATCCACAACATTCTCAATTCTGACAATCCTTCTTTTCCCTGAAGAACTACATGGTTCTTCTTATTTGCCAGGTCGGTTACATAAAATACTTGAGCAACTTGCCTCACGAGTACAAATGGTTCGTCTTCGTATCCTACACATTCGAGGTCCACGGTAGTGACGCCGTATTTGTAGACCTTTACAGCCCGTGGGAGTTGGACCCAACAGCACCGAAATAGAGGAATCTTGAAAATTACGTAGTCAAGCTCCCAAATCTCCTCTACAAGCCCGTAGTACGAGCTTGGGCTAGTGGTACTGACGTGCGCATCATAGGCATCTATGCGGACACCTAGGGGTGCAAACGGAGTGGATAATTTCCGTCCGTCCGACCAACTGAAGGCTTGCAGAATGAATATGGAAGGGGTGGATGGGTATCCGACACTATCCATGTCCGACTCCGACTCCGAGGGAAAAAAATAGATAATAGGATATGGGATAAGTGATATCCGTCCGTATATATCCGTATGTCAAGTGATATTAGGAAGTCTGTTGTGACTTTACTTAGGAACAAGATAACAGATAGGCAGATTATCACATCTAAATAGACGGGAGTACTTAGTGTTCTTCCTTCAACATCTCAGTAATTAGTCTCTCCATGTTCACTTTGATTGTACCATACTGTCCAATGTCTTATCCAAAGAAGCAGATAATTTCCGTCCGAAAGATTATGGAATGTATACGGAATGGAGAAATAGATATCCGGCATTATCCGTGTCTGACTCCGACTCTGAAAAAATATGGAATAGGATACAGGAAAAGCGATATCTATCCATATCCGCTCTGATTGCACCCCTACGGACACCTGAGTTCTGCACTGTGCTCTTTCTATCCTATATAAAATGTGTCGCCATTAATGTCATATCCTTGTCATGTCACAATTGTAAATTTTGGCCCTTTTGCTAGTCATTGTAGTGTTTCACTTGACGACCTAATAGTCAATCACACCTTCAACCATTCGTTGAACTGACGATTGTGTTGTCTTGTAATCCAAACTTCTGACTGGCCTGCATTCTCTTGGCGTAGCATGTCCTTATGCTCTTCAATATATGGGGTCACTTCAGTCATGTGTTGTAAAACCGTGAAATGGGCTTGAGCATACGTATTTTGATCTAGAGTTATTGCTTTCCTTCCGATAGTCCCGATACCCTCTAGCTTCCCCTTGTGACGAGATAGAGGTACACCTATCGGATTGACCTGAGCCATGTAGCCGATGCAGAATTCAATGACCTCTTCTATTGTATAACCTTCGATGATGCTACCCTCCGGTCGAGATCGATTGCGTACATAGGACTTGAGAATTCCCATGTACCTCTCGAATGGGTACATATGACGTAGAAACATGAGGCCGCATATCTTTATCTTTCACAAGGTGGACAATGAGATGTACCATGATATCAAAAAATGATGGAGGGAAATACATCTCTAGATGACATAAAGTTGTGACCACCT
Organism: Dendrocalamus sinicus; assembly: GCA_036346575.1. Lineage (NCBI taxonomy): Eukaryota > Viridiplantae > Streptophyta > Magnoliopsida > Poales > Poaceae > Dendrocalamus > Dendrocalamus sinicus. The sequence goes on along the minus strand of CM070652.1, from coordinate 32,721,220 downwards.
CGGTCTGCAGAGCATCTAGTTCATCGGGATCAATGACCTTCTAAGCAATTGCATTAAAGAAATAACATAGCCTTATGATTGTCACTCGAACCTTGTTCGACAAAATACTTCTAATTGCAATCGATAGCATTTGTGTCATTAGCACATGACAGTCATGAGACTTCATGCCAATTAATTTCATGTTCCATGGAAACAAGTTTCTTCATGCTGGTGGAGTGACCGGACATAACTTTCACACCATGTAAGGACTGGCACAGTTGAGTTCTCTCGGACTACTTAGATAGAGTGTAGCAAGCTAGGAGAAGATACATCTGGCCTTTATCGGTCTCTATCGGTGCTAATTCGGTCCTGATGTTCATAGCGACCAAGTTACGCCTTGCGTTGATATCATCCTTTGTTTTAGCGAAAATTTTCAGTAAGACACCAATCAAACTGTCACATACATTTTTCTCTACGTGCATGACATCGATGCAATTGCGAACTTCTAAGTGCTCCCAATAAGGCACATCCCAAAATATTGACCTCTTCTTCCACATGTTCTTTCGATAGGTCCTCAATTTACGTCCCTTTCCAAGCACAACGTCGATATCCTTGACCATATCATACACCTCTTTCCCGCTAAAAGGCCTTGGTACTGAGTCATCCTCTTTTTTTCCTATCAAATTGTTTCTTCATCTTGCGGTATGGGTGATATTTTGGAACGAACCTACGGTGATGCATGTACATAGTTTTACGCGAGTTGTTCAACCACACACTTTCGGTATATTCAAAGCAGTGCGGATAGGCTTGGCTCCTTTTGTACTCGATCCTGACAGGTTACAAAGGGTAGAAAAATCATTAATGGTGCAGAACAACATGGCGCGTAGAGTGAAGTTCTCTCGTTTGTCCGCATCCCATACATGTATCCCTTCGTTCCACAGTATTGCAAGATCTTCCACTAATGGTGCTAGGTACACATCAATATCGTTCCCAGGTTGCTTCAGCCCTTGGATAAGTAGTGACATCAAAATATACTTCCGCTTCATACACAGCCAAGTAGGAAGGTTGTACATGCACTGAATCACGAGCCAGGTGCTATGTCGGCTGCTCATGTTACCAAAAGGATTTATTCCATCTGTACTAAACCCAAACCTTATATTCCTCGGTTCCACACCAAAATCTACAAACATCCTATCGATGTTCCTCCACTGGGCAGAATTAGCAACATGTCTTATTATTCCATCTTTCTTACGCTACTAGCCAACGCATCAATCTTGCATCCTTGCAGCTTGCAAATAACGCTTCAAACGGAGAATTACAGGTAGATACCACAACACCTTAGCAGGAGATCCTTGCTTCACCTCGATGCCCTTCCCATCATTGGAGTCATTTTTATGCTTGTATCGGGATGCTTTGCACACTGGACAAACATGTAAGCTAGCATACTCTTCACAGTATAGGATACAATTATTCGGACATGCATGTATTCTTTCTACTTCCATTCCCAATGGGCAAAGAATCTTTTAGGCTTGGTAGGTGGTTCTCGGCAACACATTTCCCTTTGGAAGCATGTCCGCTAGGAGACCTAACAATGCCGTGAAACTCTTGTCAGACCAACCATTGCTTGCCTTCAATTTTAACAGTTCTAGAACCGATGACAACCTCATGTATTGCAGCTTACAACCCAGGAACAAAGGTTTCTCTGAGTCCTCTATCAAGCCCTCGAATTTACCAAACTCTCTCTCACTATACTTTCCTTCTACATCACGTAGCATCTGATCTAGATTGTCATCCTGCGACCTATCCTCATGATCGAAAGCACAGTCCACAACCGGCATATCGTTGTCTCCCTTGACAATGTCATAACTACCTTTTTGTGTACTCTTCTCTTCACCGTGACTGGTCCAACATTTGTACCCCTTTCTAAAACCCCTTAAAATCAAGTGAGCTTTGATCTGCGCTGAGTTGCTAAACATCCTTAAATTATCACAATCAATGCATGGACAATACATATATTCCATCTCCTTCTTTAACATATCCAGCTTGGCCATTCTTCTAAAAGCAGACACACCATTAATGTACTCTTCACTCACACGGTTCTCAATGTACATCCAGCTTCGGTCCATCTACGCTACACATGAAACAAATGAGTGTCAAAAATAATTATTAGCGCTACTATATAGCAAATCAGACTAGCATGCATATAAGTTATTAAAAGCAATTGAGTACTAACCTCTGATCACTAAGAATATGGCGGTGATATGTTTTCACCGAACTCCCTAAAGCTGGCCGCCTCGCTCCATCGATATGCAGCGCAACGCAATGAAGACAGATCTATGTCAAGATCAACAACGTACGCCCAGTATTTAATAGCGCATATTATCATAGATGGTTCCAACCACAAACGATCTATGATACCAAAATATTGTTGGAAACATGGGCAATATTTTAATTCCAAATTTTACTAGGAAACAAATACAATAAACTAGTGATGCAAAACTTCCTACTAACAGTAGGCTTCTCATCATACTTCAGAATATACGCAAGAAAAATGTAGTAAAAAAGTCGAACGTGCTCACCAATGACTTACTTGTTCGCCTGACGAAGAATAGAAGCAGTGCAGGCTTGACGCAGTGCAGTGAGCGGTCGCGCAGATGTACTGCCCAGAAACCTTATTGCTGCCCCGTGCAAATACACTTAGCGGCAATGGTTCGGAGATAGCCGCTCTCCCTCCTTCCAAGTGCACGCCGGGAAGAAAGGTCGACAAGGTTCTGACGGCACAGAACAACAGTTGAAGCTCGCAAAGAAGAAAGTAGAGGAAGAATAGAGGTGCAAAATTCTCTCTTTTTTCCTGGACGTCTCCAGGCCCTTTTAAGGGGCACTGCAGTTATTCACTAGTAACTGATGTGTTTTAAACAGAATTGTGCACTGGTAACTGCCTCATCAAATCACAAATTAAGCAGTGTAAATTCCCTTGTAACTGCCACATTCAAATGTTTGAATATCATTCAAACAGAGAGAGAGTGGTGCAGGGTTCAGCAAAAATAAAGATAGTCTTTTTCTGCCAAGTGGTGCGTCACGTCAACAGCACGGTCGCGCGTCGCAAGTCTCAAGTCACGTGATTTCCATGTAAAAATATGCGAATACGCGCGCGCCCGCGTGCGCATGCGTGTGACTAGACAGAACTCTCCTCATACCATCTCTATCCATATTCAAGCAGTGGTGAGGACTCCAGCTTATAAATCGGTCTTCTTCAGCTTGCCTTAGCAATATGGTACTAAACCATACATGCTTTGAAATTAAGGAAATGGGTCATAATCAAATGGGCCAATTTCTAACAATTCCCCACCAATAACAAAGCAAGAAATAAAAAATATGACAAAGATATTGTGCTAAAGTACTATTAATATACCTGTCTTTTAGTGTAAGTCCCGTATGGGTTGAACTTGCACCTAAAATGACAAGATTCATCTTCTCACGGCTAATGAATGGACTATGCCTTGAATTCATAGCTTTTCGTGATCAGATTTCACTTGAAATCTCAACTAGTACTAGGCTACCAATGACCACGCCTAAACAGAACGTTATATGGCCATGCTCCCTTATCTGCTCATGAGCTTTCTAGAGAATGCCTCGTTCTCGTGAACTACGACCACACAGTTAAGCTCAAGTAGGTGTATCTTTTTAGGTATCCTGCAGGCTAATACCTTTTTCTTATTTGGACAATAGAATACATTAAGGCTTTATGCCAACCTTCAATACAGTCGAAAGTACATTATTTATTAGGACATGGGTACAATAAATATGTACTCTCTTGTTACAACATCAATTTGTTTTTCCCATTGCCTAAGTCACTTGATCTCCGATCAAGAAGATATGGGTTACCATTGTGATGTACCTTAAATGGGCCTCATTCCCATGTCCATAGATGCAACAGAAATCGCTTTCTGTGCTAATCCCTTTGTAAAAGGGTCTGTCAAATTTTTCTCAGTTTGAATATAGTTTACAGTAATCACTCTAGAGTTTCTCAGTTTTCTGATAGATTTAATCCTACGCTTCACATGTCTAGAGGACTTCATATTATCCTTTGTACTTGTGACTTTAGCCAACACTATTTGATTATCATAGTACATCAAGATTACAGGTATTGGTTTCTCAACCAATGGCAAGTCCAATAGAAGCTCTCTCAGCCATTCAGCCTCAACAGTGGCTATGTCAAGTGCTACAAGTTCTGCTTCCATGGTTGACCTCATTAATATAGTCTGTTTGCAAGACCTCCATGAAACTATAGCACCAGCTAAAGTGAATACATAACCACTTACAGCTTTGATCTCATCCGCATTAGAGATCCAATTAGAGTCACTGTATCCTTCTAATACAGAAGGATGTCCAGTATAATGTATTCCAAACGATGTTGTGCCTCTCAAGTAGCGCAACACTCTTTCAAGTGCCTCCCAGTGAGCATCTACTGGGTTAGAAGTAAACCAACTTAATTTGCTCACAGCAAATGAAATGTCAAGTCTTGTGGCACAAGCTAAATACATAACTGACCCAATAATTTGTGAATATCTTAATTGATCTTTTTCCAACCCCTGGTTCTTTCGAAGCTTAATGCTCGCATGATGATCCCATTCTTACGTTTGATCAATTTAATATTCAAAATGACATCTGCCTCTCCTAAGTCTTTTATATCAAAACACCGAGATAAGAAAGATATGACCTCATCAATTACGGCAGTGTTTGTTCCAAATATAAGTATGTCATCTACATACAGATATAAGATAACTCCTTGACCCCCCACCATAATGATAATACACACATTTATCAACTTCATTCACAACAAAGCCAGAGGATGTCAAAGTTTTGTCAAACTTCTTGTGCCATTGTTTAGGTGCTTGTTTTAGGCCATACAAAGATTTCAATAATCTGCATACTTTATTTTCCTGTCCAAAAATCATAAAACTATCCGGTTGATCCATATAGATTTCTTCCTCTAACTCTCCATTAAGGAAAGTTGTCTTCACATCCATTTGATAAACATGTAGACCATAGGAAGATGCTAATGCAAGGAGCACTCTGATGGTAGTTAGTCTGGCGATAGGAGAATAGGTATCAAAGAAATTTTCTCCCTCTCCCTGGGTGTAACCCTTGGCCACAAGTCTTGCCATGTACTTCTCAATAGTTCCATCAGGCCTTATTTTCTTTTTAAAGACCCACTTACATCCTACAGGTTTACACCCGATAGGACGATTTGTGATCTCCCAAGTCCCATTAGCAATGATAGAGTCCATCTCGCTATGGACTGCCACTTTCCAATACTCAGCATCAGAAGATGCATAAGCCTCAGAAAGAGTCTTTGACACATCATCCACGAGGTATACAATAAAGTCGTCACTAAAGGTTTTCTCAACCCTTTGTCTCTTGCTCCTACGAGGAGCTTCTACAACTAGATTGTTATCCTCCTTAGGGATATCACATATTAGTTCAGAAATGGTGGGAAGTTCAGAAGTTTGATTATTCTCACTTTCAGTATTATCAAAGGAAAGATATTCTCAAAAAATGAAGCATCTCTAGACTCCATTATTGTATTAGCAATAATCTCAGGAGTTTTTGATTTAACTACTAAAAATCTATAGGCCGTGCTATTTTTAGCATATCTTAGAAAAATACCATCGACTGTTTTTGGTCCAAGTTTTCTCTTTTTCTGCAATGGTATATTGACTTTTGCCAAGCACCCCCAAGTTCACAGAAAATTAACATTAGGTTTTCTCCCCTTCCATCCCTCATACAAAGTAATCTCATTCTTTTTAGAAATTACTCTGTTTAGGACGAAAGTTGCTGTTAGTATAGCTTCCCCCCACCATGCCTTAGGCATACCAGCACTCTCTAACATGGCATTAACTAAGTCTGTTAGCGTCCGATTTTTTCTCTCAGCTACCCCGTTTGATTGGGGTGAATAAGGTGGTGTAAATTCATGGACTATTCCATGCTCAGAACAAAATTGGGAGAATTCATGAGAGACATACTCTCCTCCACGATCAGACCTCAATCTTTTTATTTTCTTCTCTAGTTGGTTCTCAACCTCAGCCTTATTAGTTTTAAAGTAGTTTAAAGCTTCATCCTTAGTTTTCAGCAAATACACGTAGTAGTAGCATGTTGCATCATCAATAAAAGTTAGAAAATATCTTTTGCCTCCTTTTGTCAATAATCCATGCATTTCACACAAATCTAAATGAATAAGATCTAAAGATGCCAAGTTCTTTTCATCCTCTAATCCCTTAAAGGGTTTTCGAGGTTGCTTTATTTGCACACATGATTGGCACTTCGATCCTTTGACAATTTCACATTTTGGAATTAAATCTAATCTGGACATTCTAGCAATACAATCAAAACCAATATGACAGAAACGAGAATGCCAAATATTTGCCTCACATTTATTTAAACCAGTTGCAACATTCAGATTATAAGCCTCCGCTCTCATAGCCTTTACCAACAAATTTTTTGAACTTAGACATTACAATTTTATTTGACTCAAAAACTAGCTTATAACCGTCCCTGTATAGGAGAGAACCACTAGCGAGGTTCTTCTTTATTGTAGGAGCATGCTACATGTTCTTTAAGTGGACAATCTTCCCTGAAGTAAGCTTTAGATCCATCGTGCCAACACCAAGAACAGAAGCATGCGACCCGTTTCCCATTAGGACGGAGGAAGCCCCTACTGCCTAATTAAAAGAAAACAAGGAAATATCAGAACATACGTGAACATTAGCTCTAGTATCAACCCACCAATCAGTGGATTGACATGCTGAAAAGATAACAGGTGAATTACCATACCCTCCTGAAGTCGAGGCCTCGCCTATGGTCACGTCAATAGCCTTCTTCTTAGGTTGTTCACCATCTCTGATCTTGTGGAAGCAACAGTCCTTCTCCATATGACCGTCTTTTCCGCACACAAAGCAGGTGATGTCCCTCAAATCCTTTTTCTCGGTTTTCTTCTTAAAGCTGTTTGTCTTGTTCGGTTTGTTGGATTTGTACTTCTTAGCAACAGTCTTTTTCTGTATGACATTTGCATTGTTCTGGTCAGATGTGCTAGATGCATCTTTTGCTCTTGCTTTTTCTTCCACATCGAGGGCTGCAATGAGATCCTCAAAATAAATCTCTTCCCTCTTATGTTTTAAGCTAGTAGAAAATCCTGCCAAGAGGCAAGGAGTTTAGCAACAATGCCCGCAGCCACAAACTTTGGAAGCAACACATAGCCCAGGTGTGCAATCTCACCGACTAGTAGCTGGAGGTCATGAGCTTGTCCAACTATGGACTTCACCTCATCCATGCTAAAGTCGAAAAATTGCTCACATATATAGAGCCAGTGACCTACCTTTGCCTCTGCATATTTGTGCTTTAATGCATCCCACAAATCTGTGGCGGACATGTAGTCCATGTACACATCATAGAGCTGATCTGCCAGAACAGTCATAATGCAGCCAAGAGTAGTATTTTTTGATTTTCAAACTGCATGTACTGCTCAATCGTAAATGGATACTGCGGGTGGATAACCCACCACAGCTCCAAAGACATGAGCCAAAACTTGGCTCTAATCTTCCATCTACGAAAGTTCTGACTAGAAAACCTCTCAGGTTTTATCGCATCAGAAGCACTAGCCATTATTGTATTGCAACAAAATTCACAATAAGGTTTCTGAATTGTTGGAAACGTGGGCAATATTTTAATTCCAAATTTTACTAGGAGACAAATACTTTAAACTAGTGATGCAAATTTACTACTAACAGTAGGCTACTCATCATACTTCAGAATATATGCAAGAAAAATATAGTAACAAAATTGAACATGCTCATGAACGACTAACTTGTTTGCCTGATGAAGAACAGAAGCAGTGCAGGCTTGACGTAGTGCAGAACGTAGATGACACGGTGCAGTGAGTGGTTGCACAGATGCGATGCCCAAAAACCTTATTGCCGCCCCGTGCAGGTACTCTGCGGTAACGGTTCGGAGATAGCCGCTCTCCCTCCTTCCAGGTGCACACCGGGAAGAAAGGTCGACGAGGTCTAGACGGTACAGAACAACAGCACAAGCTCGTAGAGTAGAAAGTAGAGGAAGAATGGAGGAGCAAAATTCTCTCTTTTTTCCTGGACGTCTCTAGACCCTTTTAAGGGGCGCTGCAGTTATTCACTAGTAACTGCTGCATTTTAAATAGAATTATGCACTGGTAACTGCCTCATCAAATCACAAATTAAGTAGTGTAAATTCACTTGTAACTGCCTCATTCAAATGTTTGAATCTCATTCAAACAGAGAGAGAGAGTAGTGCAGGGTTCAACAAAAATAAAGATAGACTTGATCTGCCATGTGGCGCGCCAAGTCACTAGTCACACGATTTTCATGTGAAAATACGTGAATACGCGCGCACGCGTGCGCGTGTGTGTGACTAGATAGAACCCTCCTCATACCATCTCTATCCGTATTCAAGGAGTGGTGAGGACTCCACCTTATAAATCGGTCTTCTCACCTTGCCTTAGCAATATGATACTAAACCATACATGCTTTGAAATTAAGGAAATGAGCCATAATCAAATGGGCCAATTTCTAACATATATCACAGAAGGTTCGTATTAATAATGGTCTGTGATAATTCACAGACGGTTATTAATGCGAACCGTCTGTGATGTCCACGATATCACAGACGATTTCTTATAAGAACCGTCTGTCATGTCCAGAATATTAGAGACGATTTTTTTATAAGAACCGTCTGTGATGTTCACAACTTTCACAGACGGTTCTTAACACAAACTATTTGTGATGTCTCACTTATCACAGACGGTTTGTGATAAGAACCATCTGTGAAAGTTCACATACGGTTATTAACACGAACCGTCTGTGATATCTCAATTATCACAGATAGTTCATGTTAATAACCGTCTGTAAAAATATCATAGACGGTTGCTGCTATAAACTGTCTGTGATAGTTTAAGCACAGACGGTTCCGAATGAACTGTCTGTGATATAGCCATCCAGTATAGCCTCTTTTGTAGTAGTGAGGCTAACCACCTAGTTAGAGAGCCTCCTTTGGCATCCTGTGGAAATGTCTAACCAACACCCACATTCATCTCAATGGTAAAATTGAAATTGAAACTTCATAAATTAATTAGCCAGGTCCATCCCATACTGTGCATGTGGTTGTACAGTAAGGCTCAGATCAATAATGCATAAATGTTAAGTCCTTAGATATTACCTAGGAGAGACATCAACATCCCAGAAGTGCTAACCACACGTCCCCTTTTACTGCACGATCACTCGCCCAAGTAAAAACCATATTGTACAACCAACACTAATGACACTACCCATGTCATGGCACTCAAATTTTAGGATTGTGGCTGACCACTAGGATTCAATATCTCATTAAGTGAAGATTAATTAATTAACTCACATGTGATGACGTACAACCTATGTGATAATAAGTATTGTATCACTAGATAATTACACATCCTTTGGTGACAATGGAATCATGGTATTCAAATTATCAAGGTAGAATTAATCAAGTTGGACAATAACTACTAGATATGAAGGTTTGTATTAAAATAGCAATGCATCATAATTTAAAACAACAATAATAAATAAATAGATTTAAAAACTAGGTTCAACAAGATCAAAGGACATGACTTGCCTTGGCCTAGCTCAGTTACCAACTCTTGGTCTCCAGATCCTGCTTCAGTTCCTTCAAAGACATTACCTAATGAAAGAGAAAACGAATAAGGCATAAATAAAATCAAATAAATCCAAATTAACTCCAAAAACTTCCAAACTAGTACCAAAAGATAGAGCTCAATTTATATGAATTTAGGAAAAAGAATTGGGTCAATCAGAGCTAGGACAAACGGTCGCTTGGAAAATTAATTAGCTAGGAAAATACTAAAAATTAAAAAAATACTACTGTGCTATGAACCGGGTGCATGGAATATGGTAGTCAGCTATAGGCTCGGCTCATGGAACTGTGCACATGCGGCAAGGCTTGCTGACAAGGCTCCTAGGGCTGACGTGGCAGTGACATGGCATGGGTGGACCAAAGATGTGATGATGTGGTAGGGACACGTTACTCCTAGGGCTGAGGTGGCATAGCTGACTCAACTTAGTCTACGAGTCTATAGAATAGTGAATGCTAACATGTGGGCCTGCTTTGTCAGAGACTCAGTGCATGGTAGATCAGGTCCATGGAGAAGACAAAAGGTCAGCTTGGCATGGGTGCATGCGGATGTCACTCAGCTGATGTTGGCAGCACATGGGTTGAGGCATCAGTTCGGTGCGTGGAGAGACACGTGGGCGACGAAGCTTTGGCTTGGCGGTGAAGGAAGATGGCACCAACTGGCCGATGACTTATCAGTGACAAGGACGCGAAGTTGACAGAGCGGTTGCCAGTGAGGAAGACGGTGGTGTCTCGACGTGGGATGAGGCAGTGATGGTGGTGCACTAGATGTGGAACCACAAGGGCTCGACCAGCTTTTATACACTAATGCTAAGATGTCTGAGTTGCGCATGGCACAGAGACAGGACAAACACGATGACAGAGCATGGAAGCCAAGGTGGACTCCGACTTGAACACGACCAACTGGATGGATGACATGTGGCATGGCAACCTGATCCAACAGTTGGATGAACAACAGCTCGGATGGGTGACACGCGACTAATGGGAGATTGGTCAGTTGACTGACACATGTCACGGTGAGGTGAACTGGGTTAGAGGAAATTGGTTTTGGCCCATTTGGCATTTATGGTTTTGTGGGGCTTTCTAATTTCAAATTTAGAAGAAAATCAATTAAGCTCTAGAGAATCGCAAATAAACCCTAAAATTCTAGAAAATTACAGAAGATTCCATAAAGCACAAGAAGCCTAAATAAAACAATTTTGGCATTAGTTGAAGTTTAACTTAGTCACATCAAATTCTTTTAATTTGTAAAAGTTCTAATTAAGCTTTAATTAATTCTAGAAAAATTGAAATGGTGAAATTATTTCAAAAGCTTCTAGAAACTCTAAAAAACAGGATGTTACAAATCTCCCCCTTAAACATAATCTTAACCCTGAGATTCAGGCTCACTAAGTGTAGGACCCAGATTTTACAATCTGGAATCCTTTGTGATTCCATCGCACTATTCCTTGGATTAGTAGATAGTGCTCACAAATACAGTAATGAACATAAAAATGCATATCATGTGGAAGCATAAATATAATAGTAGACTTACTCATGGGCCAAGCAGGCTGAAATCAATAGAATGCAGCAGCGAAAATGAAGCACCCAGGTGGGACCCTCAGGACATGCCCCACAGGCAGCCGACTAGGGGTTCGCGACCTAGTTTTTTTTACCTCTTCATCTTCTTCACCATCATGGCCAGATGTATTGCTATAGTGTAGCGATATGACTTCTGAATTTTGGATTAATTGTGAGAGTGAGGGTGAGCACAAACCACCATGCTTCGCTAGCCAATGCACAGGATGCAAATTGATAATATGCATGGCTTATCAAAAGGAAGGCTCGAGTTGTTTTATTTGCCATAAATTGCATTTGATATATGGTACATAGAAATTTCCTAAGACCTAGCAGTTTGAACTAAAACATAGTATGTGAAAAGGCAATAGTAATAGCGATTGAGATTTCATCCACCGTTACATAGTTTCTACACCATATGCTAACTTTTCAGTGTTATAACCGCTTACCTTATCTATGGGACGACACCCAGGGCAACATAAATCAGGGCTTTCCACTGCCCTCTACTTTTCCAATTGCACCCACAAAGTTTTTGAAATAGAACTATATCTAGTTAAGTTCCCATGTCCGCCCTTGACCATGGGCATGGCTATTCGAATAGTTTTGAATCTGCAGAGTTTGTACTCTTTCACCACAAGAGAGAATCCACCCATTGCCCCATATGATTCTAGGGAATAGTGCGGTGGGGTCCACATGGAAGTGAAAAAGAAATGCTAGAGCACTATTTTGAAATTTTGATTTTTTAACTTGAACATTAATTTGCATTTAAATTTACTTTTTTTGGAGTCTTGCATGTTTTTCAAAATTTGAATCCCCGGTTTAAATATTAAATACAAGCTTTTAATATTTGTTTGGCCAATTCTTTACCTAGTTAAGTTGAAGTTCAAAATTTTATTTCTTTTATCTAATATTTGCATTTTAATCTGTGCTTCGATTATTTTTTAGTCTTAAATTTGTAACTGAATTTTGAATTTCATGTCCGGAGCATCCAAAATTGAATCCGAGTTTGAGTTCTCGGGTCAATTTGATTTAAGGTGGATTTTTATTTAATTTGATTTTTGGATTTAAGTGCAATTTAGAATTGGCTTAGAATTTGTAATTTATTGTATTTAAATTATTCCCATATCTTTCATTGACTTTATTATTATTATTTTTACTTGAATATTATCTCTCATTATAATTATTTGCATGTAACAGAACTCAAATGATTTCAAATAAATTTTTAGAAGAAATTTGAATGCCAGAAAAATGCAAGAAAAGGTTTTTAAAACTCCATATTTCTGAATATCCAAATTTTGGGATGTCACACTAAGGGAATAGGTTTGGAAACTCCACTTTGAGATCATTCTCGTGCTCCCAGGTTGCTTCCTCTTCCGAGTGATTGCTCCACTACACTTTGCAAAAATGAATGACCTTACACCTGGTCACATGCTCTGACACTTCCAAAATTCTAATGAGATGCTCCTTATAGGTGTGATCCACTTTAAGATCAATGGCCTCCATTGGCACTACCTCTTCTGGCACTCGCAAACACTTGTTTAACTGAGATACATGGAAGATATCATGTATTCCACTGAAAATCGCAGGTAGCTCCAGCTGATAAACAACCTCTCCTTTACGTAAAACCTTGGTGCAAGCTTTTCTTTCATCTGGATGCTCTTGACTCCTTTGAATGGCATGATTCTGATATACACGAAATCATCTGGCTCAGAACTCAACTCCAATGACGAGTATCTGCATAAATTTTCTGTCTAGACTGAGCAGTTTTAACCTTTCCTGGATTAATCAAACTTTTTCATCAACTTCCTTTAAACACTTTGGACCAAAAACATGACCTTCCTAGTGTCTTTCCAATAGAGAGGGGTTCTGCATTTTTTGCTGTACAAAGCTTTAAATCATGATATTTGCAAACTAGTCAGATAATTGTTGTTGTATGAAATCTCCACGAAAGGCAAACATCTATCCCACTTGGTTCCATGATCTAACACACAAGCTCTGAGCATATCCTCAAGAATCTGATTCACACGCTTAGTCTATCCATCCATCTAAAGATGATACCTTGTACTAAAATTCAGATGAGTACCCATAGCTTCATGGAAACTCCCCCAAAATCATGACGTAAACTGCGATCCATGATCTGACACTATTTTCTTTGGCACACCATGGAGACTTACGATTCTTAACATGTATAGATCTGCCATCTTATCACCACATGGGATTATACAGTGTTCCTCTTTTGTTCTTGCATCTATGCTGTTATTTAGTTGTCGTATACATACCATAAATGATATGCCAAATTTGCTTCTGTGCCATAGACATTTTTTTTGTTTGTTGTTTCTACCTACCTGTCTTTGATGTCTGGGCATCTATCTAATGGTTGCCAGAAAGATTTTGCTTTGTTCTTTGAACCTTTCAGTCTTTTTTTTTTTTGTTGAGGGAGGAACTTTCGGTCTTAATTTGTAGCCCCCATTATTGTAAGGAGTTTGGTTGAGATCTGGAAACAATGTGTCTTGATCTCTTGCTGCCATTGCTATTGCAGGGGCTTACTGCGACTTGTATTGGTTGGTGTTCTTTAGAATATTGATGTGGTACTGCGGTTCTTGTTTGGTGGACTAGCTTTTTTGAATATATATAGATACTAAGATTTTGTCATGGCATAGTAATTTTGATCTTGTTGAGCTCCCTCGGGTAAAGTCAATCAAATGTTCTCCTGGCTGGGCAGCATTTTGGCAGTAAGAGGATACCAAACTTTATCCCCAGAAACAACTGGAGACTAGTTGTCCCCTTTTGGTGTGTCATTACTTAGTAATGCATGTCAAATGCTGCTGCTGCTGCTTGAGGCGCTCTTACTCTTTGCATATCGAACTGCTTTTTTTTGTGTTTTATAACAGGGGTTCATCGAGATTTGGCTATTACCTTTCAAATGAATTGAATGCTCTTAGGAATGTTGATATTGTTCACTACCATGCAATATTGGAAAACTTGTTTCTGTACTGCTTTTCCTTCATCTGTTCTTATGATGGGGTTTCTATCTTTTGACTGTGGCTGTTCTAGGTTTAAAAAAGCTCATCTGATCACGGCTCGGAGCTGCACGGCAGAGAGGTGAAGACACTGAGTTTTAACCAAGTGCAGTTATTTACAGATAAGTCTTAGAACATGTATCCCATCTATTTTTGCTGTTTCTCCATGGATGTACTCTTGCTTAACACAATAATGGAGCGTGCAAAAAGTTGGCTCCTTGTAAGCTGCTTGACCTTGATTTTGTGTTGAACTGTTGATCCTGGGAAAATACCTGAATGATAATGAAAAAACATTGTTGCTTTATTATGAGCTGGAAATCAGCCTAAAAAATTACTACTTGTGGAAGTAACAAAATGGATTGTGTATTGCATCATCTATTCTTGAGCTGACTTGCTCTTATTATTTGGTGATGTAGTATATGCTTTGCCTTTGTGACAGAGCTGCACCCGAAGAAACCAATGAACGTTAGGAATTACAGGCACTGTGGGCTGTAATAATCAAATACTTGTAAACTGATGCTACATTCAAACTTCGTTAATTTTGTGACGTGATTCATCCAAGTTTTGGAACGAAGTTTGTTGATGTTGGAAGTTTATGGCCCATGAATATCTGCTGCTCTGTCGTAGCGCACACGCCCGGTATTAAGAAGAGCATGCTTTTTACTAGTAATCCGCCACTTGGCAATTCATCGTAGCCCTGCACCCAACAATAATCCAAGCTAGCGTGGGTCTGTATTATGTTTCCATGCCTGTGCTATAAGCACATATTTACATATTACAAACGGCATGAGGAATAATATAATAAAACTATCCATTTCATTCAAGAAATAGACATGCATAATGTTTGGACAGTAAGGATACTAGCTTTATTGGTAGGGATGTGGATCGGAGCACCGTACATGCGTACAAGTGTGTGTATGTAAGGATATATACTTTATAGAGTACGTGTGTGCGTGTGGTACTCGTCTATATATATATATATATATGCTGGATATCGATCGATCGGCCTATATACATATACATAAATCACACGCGAGGGTAAGTAGGCCTAATCGCAAGACCGCACAGGCCTTTGGGGTTGGGCACGTCCTTGCGGAGGTGGACGTAGCCTTGCATTCCCCATCCGGTGCCCCACGAGTTCTTGGCGATCCAGGAATTGTTTCCGTCGGCATTATTCTCCTTGCCGACGTAGCCAACGATGGCCATGGCGTGGTTAAGGACGTCGGTTGAACGCGGGCCGACGTACACCCCGTGCATGATGCAGTGGCCGTCGTACACACCGGACTTGTAGCACTTGAAACATTCGTCGGTGGCGTCGAACAAGACGGCGACTGGCTGCGCGGCGACGGCCTCCATGAGCCGCTCCTCGTTGTTCTCTCGGACAAAGTTGTAGTCCCTGACGGTGGCCGCAGGGAGTACTGTGCGTCGTTGGCACGTGCCCTCTGTTTCCTCGTAAGGGTACTGTGAGTCGTTGGCGATGCCGCCGTTATCTCTGACCCACCTGAAGCCGTTGTACGGCAAGCCTCTGGTGCAGCCGTCGTCAAAGCTGTCGCAGTCGATGAGCTCCTGCTCGGACAATACGGGTGGTGCCTCTCCCTTCTTTATCGCGTGTGCGCTCTCGATGGCTGCCACCGCAGCAAAAGCCCAGCAAGCCCCTGCACGCACGTGGAAAAAATTCTACTGTATAACGGTGACACCAAGCAAACTGTGCAACAACGGGACGCTAACACGCGGCAACAAACACTGTAGCACAGAAAAACACTGTAGCAAAACTTTTGTCGGTGATTGTCTGCTGTATTTTTTTTGTCTGCGTCACAGTGCTAAACAGTATTTTTTTCTACAGTGCTCTAAGCAATTCAAGACGATTTACGTTGTACTTAATTAGTGATTTAATCAAAAAATTAAAACTAAGGCTTCTTTTAGATTTTATAATTTCTACATAAATATTTGAACTAATTCTTCCGGCACTTCTGCATGGTTCACAATTTTATCGATGTTCCGCCGAAATTTCGTTTCTTTCCCTACCCCGAAATAACTTCAATTCAGCCAAAATATTTCATTGTAGTTTAAATTGTGAGCCCAGTGGCTAAGCCCTTCTGGAGCGTGCCGCGGATCGAATCCCACTTCTAACTACCAATTTTTTTTATAATTTTCCTCACTGACACGTGGGTCCTACGAAATTTGATGTGCCAAAAAAAATATTTGCGCGTCGAACCAGGACCTTACGCGCAGGGCCTCAGCATCTTCCACCATACTAGTCCATTGCTATTGTTCAAATAAAGTTTTAAATATTTTTTATCTTAACTTTAAAGTTTAAATTTTAAATTTAATCAGCGCCGTTTGAACAAAATTCGTCCAAGAAACAGAAATTTCGGTGATTTTGTTCCTTTTGGTATCCAAAAAAAATCCAAAACAAAATAATTTTCCCTGCGTACCTGTGAGTTGGCCAATAGTGCCATGTATGGATGTATTCAGAAATCGTACGTACATACGTGACTAGCTACTTACCACAGCGAGTCCCTTGATCCTTGACTGGAGTGACCTTGCCTAGGTCCTTCCAGTTTACGCTCTCAGGCACTGCTTGTTCTGACAAGTCCTCACGCGGCTCTTCATCAGCCGCCGGCTCGTTGACATCGCCAGCGCGAGTTGTAATCACCATCCCCTCCTCCTCCGTCATGAGGTCCGGCGGCGCCGCACGGCTGGTGTACGTGGCCAGGAACTCCTCGTGGGTGAGGTCGGTGAACTGGTTCTCCCCGAGCTTGTAGGTGAGCCTGCCGTCCCGGTTCGCGGCCTCGATGAACTCCACGTTGCTCCGGTATATGTCGAACCGCTGCATCTTCTCCACGGCGGTCGCGTACGACCGGCCGTGCGCCGCCATCCACCCATGGAACCTCTCCATCATCAGGAGCTGCAGTTCATCGTGGTCCTCCAGCGCCCCATCAGGGGCCACCCCGACAAGGGCACGTGAAGAAGCCGACGGAAGCGCGCCTGTCAAAGTGACCACAAGAAGCAGAGCGAGAGCCAAAGAAGAAGATGAGGACATCATGGCGAGTTGAGAGCCGGGATCGATCGAGGTGGTTCTGGTGCCTGGTGGACCTACATGGCTTGGAGTTTTTATAGAAGCTGCCGCTCTCCATCGTTGTCGACTTGTCGTCTTCTTATGGGCTCCAGCTAGGGTATAATCTGCTTCTCAATGAGCTACCTTTTTTTTTTCAGTACAATGTATCTTCCTCCCCTGTATTATTAACTACAAATCGAGGCTTCTCATGAGGCCACATCATCAACAAATTGGAAGCCCTTTGATCATTCGCCATTTTGAAATACAGCCGTTTGACAGCTAGCCTCAAGGAATTTTGCTCCGATAACTTTGCCGATATATATTTGGGAATCGCTAAACAATACTTGAGTGTTTTTTTATTCAGAGCACTTTTTTTTTTGCCATGTATGCAACATTTTATCCATGTTTGTAATATTTTTCGCCCATGTGTGTAATACTTTAATATGTATGAAACATTTCTCGCGCCACCATCCTCCTAATTACAATCCCTCGGCATTCCTCCCTTGCTCTCGTGCATCCCTCCACCTCACTTGCTTCGCTCCACGCCTCTATTGCTCGCCCAGCTCTTTGCTTTTCTCGTTCTGCCACTTTGGCATCCACCTAATGGGTGACAGTGTCAAGGTGGATTGGAGGAGGAGATCCCAGTGGCCTCATGGGCGAGGAGTGAAGGAGATCCCGTTGTCCGTGTCAGTGCGAAGTGGAGGAGGTCTCGACAACCACGTGGTGGAGGAGATCTTGGCGGCTTGTTGGGTGAGGAGCAGAGAAGAAGATCCTATCGGCCATGACAATGCAAAGTGGAGGAGGAGAACGTGGTACCCTCCCTAGTGGAGAATTTAAAGAGGAGGTGGTAGGTTACCGCCGTCGCCAGGCGCCTCCACTCGGCAGCCCTAGTAGAGGAATCTGCCACCGGATGGGGCCACTGCCGGTTAGGATTGTATTCACCTCCTTTGCCTATCCTTATGCTACTAGTTCATGAGCATACAAGCATGCCTGCGGGTAATAAACACCTACATGCGACGGGATGAGAGACGATGTCTGCCCGTTGCGGGTGGTGGGTGAGGGCATTGGAGAAGAAGTCTGCCCAGCATGGGCATGGAATCTCTATCGGGCATGGGCATGGGGTAGCTCCACTAGCCCGCTGCGCAATTGCAATCCCTAGTAGTTTCCATCCAAGAGAAGGCGTCTCATCATTGCATGGTCTGTCTCACTTAATGGGAAGGCATGCTGTTGTTGTTTCCACAGCTTTCCTATTTGTTGTTGTCAAGTAACTAATATCAATTAAGGCGACAAAACAAGAGATGGCGTGATGCACGTGTCTCTCTCTCTCATCCCTCCCCACTGTAGGCCACTAATGTAGAGCACCCCACCTACGTAGACCCCGTTTGGTACAGCTCTAGCTCCGAGATCTATGCTGGATCTGTAGTTTGTTGACTTATTAAAATGATTTAAATATTTTTATTTAATATATAATATAAATGAAATGAGTCATGTAAATGCACTTAACATGCCTGCAACTCTAGATCCAGGATTTTCTAGAGCTACAGATGACCAGCTCTAGGAAATCTACAGATTTCTTAGAGCTAGAGCTCTAGAAGATCTACAGATTTTTTAGAGTTAGAGTTCTGCCAAACGGGGCCGTAATTGTTTGAGATCCACATCTCACGTGCTGTCGCTGTTACAATTGAATGGACGCGAGGCGGGAGACTAACGCGCAATAAATTTTCCGTATTGCCAATTAATCCTGAAAAAAGCGATGGCGTGAAGCACGACTACTGCAGACAACTAATCTAGACGTCCCGGCCCTAATACAAATATCACTAATATACGAAGAGATGCAAGAGATGATGGCTCCTTTCCGATTTATAATTTATACTTTTCAAAAAAAAAAACAGAATGATTTTCTGTCACCGTTTTAACACAACTTATCAGAACAGTTTTTTAAAGCAGTTTATTAACATTCAGTTTATTCATACAAACGTTCATAACAGAACTAAAAATCATAAAGCACACTTATAAATTATAAACCGTGACAAAAAAAAAACCACCCGGTATCATATCGTTCCACGACACATAGGGGTATACATGCTGTCGTGTGGCCATGATCAATTAAGGCTACAAAACAAGCGAAGGGGTTATGCACGACGCGCGCTCTCCTCCCGGACCTGGGCTATCTATCTAGAACCTCCGTTTACGAGCACTAGTTCAGGATAATACTAGTGCGCATAGAGTATACATTAACGACGTTGAAGAATAAACAAAAGTTACTTGATACTAAAAACATAAATAGCTTTTGAAATTTATGGCCCTATTCTTTTAGGCTTATGATTTTTTCACACAAACAAGTTGGTCGGATTCTCCACCGTTTTTTAAAGCGATTTATCGGGATAACCTTTTCGAAATGACTTATCGGTATTTGGTTCTTTCGCACAAATGCTTACGCTATGATAAAAAAATCATCAACCACAGCTATAAGTCATAAGTCGTAGCTAAAAAGAATGCACATATATCTTGTCGAGCTCACACGGAGAGATGAGTATCGTCGAGATCTATACTATCATCTGCCATGTCTTGGAATTAATGAAAGCTTAAAATGTATTTAGTTTTTAGTTAAAAATCGTCTGCGAGATTCTCTTGTTGGGTTGATCTCTCGGCTAATAACCCCGAGATTTCAGGGAGACTTCGTCTCCACTTCGCGCCTTGATCAGAGGCGGCAACCGACCCCGTTTGGTTCAGGTCTCGGTCATCCAGTGCTATAAAAAAATAGAAGGGCTTCGGCAGGGCTTTGGTTCGCGTGTTGTTCAAGGCCCCCAAAACCCTAATAGACCCGATCTCACACGTGCGCTGTGGTGAACGAAGACTGAACCCTCTTTGTCCCCGTCGCCATCGACCACCGTACACGGCGACAACTTCTCCGACGTCGGCCACCCTCCTCTACTTCATCAACCGAGCAACTCAAGATGGCCTCCTCGAGTTCGGGTACATCTTTTACGCTTCTGCTCTAAGTATCTAGTTAGGTGTTCATGATTTGTGCCTAGGGTTAATGTTTAATATTGATGTTTAGACTTAGAGCAATCTACATTTGGTATCAAAGCGACCCTAGCCGCATCATGAACCCTAATCAAACCATAACTGAACTCGGATTTATGTCTAAAGGATTGGATATAAGTTTAATAGGTCGGTTTAGCAATTAGAAGGATGGGAATCAAGATTTTATGCAAAAAAAACCCTAATGAAAAAAATACCCAAAATCCCCCCATCCGAACCCTAAAAATCCCAAAACCTGAATCAAAACTTAAGAAATCGGCGGCGGAAATCTCACCTTTTGGAGCTTCGGCTTCTCCAGCTGCCGGGGGGCCGCCACTTCGGGCGCGCCGCCAATGCAACTCTCCGCCCGAGAGGTGCCGCCGTCGCCGCTTCATGCCGCCGCCGCGCGCGCGGCGCCGCCACCGTGCCGCGCATGAGCCGTCGGGCATTGCTGGTGTCGCGTCCGCCGTCGCCGCATCGCGCGAAGCCGCTGCCGTCGCCTTGCGCCGTGATTTTCAGGAGCACACAGTTGAAATGCCATCTAGGGTTAGGGTTTCACCCTTTTGTCCCGGCCACATCACACTCACAGCCGTCCGATTTCATCCGACGGTCACTATTAATGCGGGTCGGACAGTTTTGTGGGTTGGTTTGGGTTCCAGCCATCGGATCAAGATCCGACGGCAAGCGAGTGAGATGCGGATTTCGGCTGGGCCACGCGCGTTATGGGCCGCGCAAGTGTCTTGGGCCATGCGCTCGTGAATCAGGCCGCGCCCGCGTACGGATTTTCGGCCGGCCTCGCCTGCGGGATTTTCCGGGCCGTGCTGTGAGTTGAGCCGCACGCACGTAAATGGTGGGCCGCGCCGAGATTTTTGGGCCGTGCGGGATTTTTCTCTCGTGCGGGAGTTTTTGGGCCACACCAGGGGAAATTTTTCCCAGTGTGAGTGCATAAAGTTTTTGGGCCGGGATATTTGGCAGCCCGTGTGGCATTTTGTGGGCCGAGAGTGTGAGTTTTGGGCTGGTTTCCTTTTAGGGCCGGCTGTAGTAATATTTTTTTCAGTGCATTTTCTTATGTTTTAAGTCTTCCTTTATGCACTGTTTTAATTATTTTTAGTGGCCCAAATTATGATGTACCTTTTCCATATTATTATGTTTTGTCTCTAATTAAAATTGAACCAACGAGATATTTTAATTGGAGATGTTTATGTTTTTGGCATTATGTATGCATATGATTACATTCTGACCAACGTTGTTTGTAATCATGTATCGCCATATAAAATTATTGAGTTCTTTTTCATTTTCTGCCCAACAGTGATATGTATTAGAACTGTAGTTTGCATGTTATTAATCAGACCAACGTAGGGTTAATTATATGCAATATATATTTATGATATGTCTAATTTTTGCCCTGTATTTTGAAATTTAGCACTTAATGCATCAAACGTTGCCGCCATAATTGATAACATTGAGCAGTTCACGGGGAGCAATTTTCCCACGTGGAAAGAACGAATTCACGTTGTCCTTGGTGTTTTGGACCTTGATTATGCCCTAAGGGTAGCTGTTCCCATTCCTCCCACCGAAGATGAGGAGAAAAAAAATAAAAAAAGGAAAATTTGTGGGGCTTATGCTGAAAAATGGGAGCGGTCTAACCGCTTATCACTAATGATTATGAAGACCTCTATTTCAGTCGGGATTAGGGGAGCAATCCTGATTCCAAACATGTTAAGGAGTACTTGGTTTCAATCGAGGAGAAATTTAAAAGCTCCACTAAAGTTTATGCCAGTACTTTGATTCAGAGGCTCTTAACCACTAAGTATGATGGGTCCAACAGCATAAGAGAGCATATCATGATGATGACCGATATGGCAGAAAAACTCAAGGGCATGGACATGGCAATATTTGATGGCTTCCTTGTCCATTTTATTATGACCTCTTTTCTTTCTGAGTACACGACTTTTAAGATTAATTACAATACTTAGAAAGAAAAACGGAGCATGAGCGATTTGATCGCCATGCGTGTCCAGAAGGAAAAGAGAATAAGAAAAGAAAAGAAGGATTTTGCTCTTCATGTTGGTGGCTCTAACAAAAGGAAGTTCTAAGGGGACTTCAAATCTAAGAAAAAGCTGCAATTCTCCCCTAATTCAGACAAGTCAGGGTCTAAAGTGCACAATGCACCTAAGCCTCATGTTGCTCCCACCGGAGCAACTAAAGGGGAGGAATGTCTTTTCTGCATGCAGCCAGGGCATTTCCAAAAAGATTGTGTGTGATGCCAAGCGTAAAAATAATGATGAGACTTTTTCGAAACTGTGGCACTGTCATTTAGGCCACATTTCGAGGGGAGAATGGAGCGTCTCATTAAAGAAGAAATTATCCACCCATTAGATTTCTCTGACTCAGATCACTGCATTGATTGCATTAAAGGAAAACATGTTAAGCAAATAAAGAAGGGAGCTACTCACAGCACAGGACTCTTAGAATTAATTCGTACTGATATTTGTGGTCCTTTTCCTGTGACATCAGTGAATGGTTCCCGTTATGGTTATATCTTTCCCATTAAAGACCGATCTGAATCACTTGATAAATTTAAGATATTTAAGGCTGAAGTTGAAAATCAGCACAACCTAAGAATTAAAGTGGTAAGATCGGATCATGGGGGAGAATATTATGGAAGACATGCCTCTTATGGGTAGATCCTAGCCCTTGTGCTAAGTTCCTTCAGGAAAATGGCATCATTGCCCAGTATTCTATGCCGGGTGAACCTCAGTAGAATGGGGTGGCTGAGGAACGCAACCGTACACTTATGGATATGGTACAGAGCATGCTTAGCCATTCTAGTTTACCAATTAGCTTGTGGATAGAAACACTAAAGACATCAACACATATTCTTAATCGGGTTCCCAATAAATCAGTACCTAAAACACCTTATGAATTATGGACTGGGAGGAAACCGAGTATGAAATATTTATGGGTGTGGGGTTGTCGTACTGAAGCTAAGTTATTTAATCCACACATTGGGAAATTAGATCCTAAGACAGTAAGTTGTCATTTTATTGGGTACCCTGAGAGATCCAAAGGGATCGTTTTTATTGTCCTGATAGGATAACTAAGTTTGTAGAAACAAGGGCACGCTGTGTGCTTAGAAAATAACGAGGACCTAGAGCCTAGGAAAATAGATCTTGAGGAGAAGCGGGTTTATGTTCCATTACCGGTCATCCCAGAGACCTTTATTCATGTGCCTCAGGCGGTTGCACCTCCAGTAGAAAATACTGTTGTTGCACCCACTGTTAAGGTCTCTGAAATTCCTGATGTTATACCTAATGAAGAGCCTCAGCAGTCTCCTGAAATAACTAATGAACCTATTAGAAGATCATAGTGGGAGAGAAGATCTGCCATCCCAGATGATTATGTTGTCTATATGAATGAGGATATTAATGATATAGGGAAGGTAGATGATCCCACCTCTTATAAGGAGGCCATGATGAGTGAACATTCTTCTAAATTGCTTGAAGCCATGGAGGATGAACTAAAGTTTATGAGCACTAATGATGTATGGGACTTAGTAGAAATTCCCAACGGAGTCAAAACAGTAGGCTATAAATGGGTCTACAAAACCAAGCATGACTCTAAGGGAAATATCGAAAGGTTCAAAGCAAGGCTTGTAGCAAAAGGCTTCTCCTAAAGAGAGGGAATTGACTATAATGACACCTTTTCTCCTATCTCAACTAAGGATTCATTCAGAATTGTTATGACACTTGTAGCTCATTATGATTTAGAGCTGCATCAGATGGATGTTAAGACAGCTTTTCTTAATGGCGACTTGCAAGAGAACGTTTACATGGCTCAACCGGAAGGTTTTGTCATGGAAGGCAAGGAGCATATGGGATGTCGACTTAAGAAATCAATTTATGGCATAAAACAAGCGTTGAGGCAGTGGTACCTCAAATTCGATAAGATCATAAGGAGTTTTGGTTTTAAGGAAAATGAAGTTGATAACTGCATACATGTTAAGATCAAGGGGAGTAAATTTACCATCTTAGTACTTTATGTGGATGATATCTTATTGGCCAGCAGCGATAAGGACATGCTGTTTGAGACCAAGAGATTTCCTTCATCTAATTTTGATATGAAGGATCTCGGTGATGCCTCTTATGTTCTTGGCACTGAAATTCACCGAGATAGATCCAAAGGAATATTAGGTTTATCTCGGAATGCATACATTGACAGAGTACTGAAGAGATATAATATGCATAAGTGCTCTGGCTCGCCTGCTCCTATTGTTAATGGCGATAAGTTTGGGACATTTCAATGTCCAAGGAACCAATATGAATTGATCAGATGAAGTTGGTTCCTTATGCTTCATCTGTCGAAGCATTATGTATGCTCAAGTATGTACACGCCCTGATTTAGCTTTTGTAACCGGGTGCTTGGCAGATATCTTTCAAATTCAGAACCGGACCACTGGAAAGACGTTAAGAAAGCTTTGTGTTATATGCAAGCTACTAAGCATTACATGCTCACATATAAGTTTTCTGATAACCTTGAATTTATTGGTTATTCAGATTCAGATTTTGCGGGATGTGTTGATACTAAGAAATCCACGTCAGGTTATATCTTCACACTCGCTGGAGGAGCTATCTCATGGAAAAGCTGCAAACAGACCCTTACGTCATCTTCAACGATGCAAGCTGAGTTTGTGGCATGTTATGAGGCTACCGGGCAGGCTGTATGGCTTAAGAACTTTATCCTGGGACTAAGAGTGGTAGACAGCATATCTAAACCACTCACCTTATACTGCGATAACGAACCCGTAGTCATTTATGCAAATAACAAGTCAAGTGGTGCTACCAAACACATTGACATTAAGTATCATGTTGTGAAAGATAGAATCCAGGATCAAACCATAATTATCAAGCATATTAGTATTAAGTTAATGCTTGCGGATCCACTTACTAAAGGCTTACCACCCAATATTTTTTGTGATCATGTTGCCGGCATGGGTTTATTGGAAAGCCTCTGATTTTGGATAAAAGGACCTTAAAGCAAACCAACTCCCATTAAGTATAATGAATATCCATTTCGAGATAAGATAGTACACTATAGGTACCGAGGTTGTATGGCACTTCATTGGTCATGCAACACATTGCCTTGGTATGCTGTTTTATCGAGAATGGGCTTATGATGTTAGCCTTACGATAAAGGGGAGAATGTTGGGTTGATCTCTCGGCTAACAACCCCGAGATTTCAGGGAGACTTCGTCTCCACTTCGCACCTTGATCGGAGGCGGCAACCGACCCCGTTTGGTTCAGGTCCCGGTCACCCAGCGCTATAAAAAATAGAAGGGCTTCGGCAGGGCTTTGGTTCGCGTGTTGTTCAAGGCCCCCAAAACCCTAATAGACCCGATCTCTCACGTGCGCTGTGGTGAACAAAGACTGAACCCTCTTCGTCCCCGTCAGTATCGACCACCGTACACGGCGACAGCTTCTCCGACGTCGACCACCCTCCTCTACTTCATCAACCGAGCAACTCAAGATTGCCTCCTCGAGTTCGGGTACGTCTTTTACGCTTCCGCTCTAAGTATCTAGTTAGGTGTTCATGATTTGTGCCTAGGGTTAATGTTTAATATTGATGTTTAAACTTAGAGCAATCTACATCTCTACTACCCCTAAACCTATTTCTGTTTATCGGCTAGCCTCAGGAAATGCTAGGCATGCCCTCTGAAATAAGCAGATCAATACATCCAATTCACATCTCAATTCATTTCACAAACATAAAACATCCATTTCGCAAAATCAATTAATTGAAATGAAATAAAATATCCATTAACAAATACACAATTACAATCAATGTCAATCTTATCCCAAACAAATAATCAATGTGCGGTGTGGAACTCTCCATCTGATCTTATGACTTTAGACAACAAAAAGTACGTGCACTCTCCTCGAATTTGTGCAAGGTCCGGCTATTTCAATGCAGTTGTAGAGATGGGCGTAGCCTGTCGATAGGAATATCAATGTGCGTACATATATAACATGATAAGTACGAAATAAATGTGGGAAGATTGACAAACCTTAGAATTGGTCATCTTCGAGGAATCGAGGAGTAGTCTCATATGGTGGCAAACGTAGAATCTACACATGTTGCCCGGCGGCTGCTGGTGGCACTGCAAAAAATAGAATGTGTTAATTCAAGAGGCACTACTACCAAGTGTTATATAGGATTAATTAATGTGTACTAGCGAATACGAAAATTTTTGAACATGTTGCAAGGGCTTGGCCCCTTCTATCGAGCCACGTGTCTGTGCAACGTACTTGGTGGATGACCTTCGTGATTTGAAAAAGTTAGCTTAGTCATTTGGAAGGAAAGAAAGAGTATAATATAGTTATGTATGGAGAAAATGTACTTACCTATCGAGTAATTGGGCGATAACTATGTAGTCAGTTTTGTTCTTACTTAGGGAATCAAGGTATATAGTCTTGTTCCATTTTGGTATAATTACAATTAAAATCCAATGGAACCGCTCATTGTATGGCATAAGAACAAATTCCTTATCGCAGTGAGCCAGCAGTTTTGTTGTAATATAGCTCTCGATGAAAGATGCATCCTCACTGATGGTATCCATGGTGACCAAGTGTGGGTCCAGGAAACCAATTGATGATTTGGATGATCTAGCTTCAGTCATCATGTATCTATATATATATACACAGAAAAGCAACAAATTATATATGATATATATCGGTATTACATGAACGAAGACTATGATTGCACACACTTACAGCATCCAGCATCGAACGAGTGAGGCGTCGAGAGCATTGAGCGTGAAAAGATCAAATAAATCCTCAAAGGTCACCACGAAGACACAATCTTGAACTTTGTGCTGTAAATCATCCAGCCTGAATTTGACAGTGATACCTGAGCGTCGTTCTGCCTGTGGCAAATTACTAACATCAAATTTAACTAAAACAAAGATCACTAACATCAAAACGATAACAAATTACAGGAACTGATTGTATGATTGAACAACTGGCAATAGGAATATATAGTAATTCTGGAACACAGTAGCAGAGCACAATCGCATGACCACTGATCACATACATCACAGTGCAAAATTAACAGAACCATTGCAATGCTCAACAATGCATCTCAAATCACAATTTAACATTCACAGTTCATGTAGTAATAGCAATCAAGAAAAATAAACAACAAAAATAAAGGAAAGAGGGAGTATCTAGAGATGAACCGAAGAAGGAGAAGCTGAGGAGGAAGCTAGTGATGTCGGTGGGGACGCTGCAGAAGAACCGGAGGAGCAGCAGAGGAAGCAAGGCCGGGGACGTAGAAGAGAAGGTCGCCATCAATGGGGAGGATGCTGAGGGCTCGATGCAGGGCAGCCGGTGGAAGAACTGCCAGTGGTGTCGAGGAAGTTGAGGTGGTCGGCGGCAGCGCTGAAGATGACCGCCGTGGAGATGTCGCTGCTGCAGAGGAGATCGGTGCAGTCAGTTGAAGTAGCCGGTGAGGTGATGGCACTGAGGAGGGAGATGTGGTGGTGCGCCGGATGTGGAGAAGAAGGGAGGCGGCCGAGATGCACAGTGGAGTGGGGGGTGGAGTAGAAGAGGAAGGGGAGTAGCAGCGGGGTGCACTGGAGAAAGAGAGTTGTGGCGGTGGGACATCGGCAAGCTAGAGGGAGGAGATCGGCCGGTGGCTCACCAGATTTGGAGCAAGAAGAGATGGCGGCGGTGATGCACAGGAAGCTGCGGAGAAGGAGCGGTGAGGAGGCACGGCGATGGTTGAAGGCGAAGAAGTGGGGCGGCGCTTGGTGGAGGAGGGGAGCGACCGGGTAGTGGGAGGAAGAGGAGAAATGGCGGAGCGCAGTAGAAGAGATGAGGAGTGGCGGAGATCGATGCGGTGGCGGAGTGATGTGGCGCGCCGACGAGCTGCGGCCTGGTGCTCGCCGGCGGCCGGAGATCGAGAAGGAAATGGGGGGAGCAGAGAAGCAGTAGGGGGCCAAAAAAAGAAGAAAGACCGGGCTTAAACTGAACTGACGTGGCAGCTAGGGTTTTTGAGGCTGGTGGGGATTTCTATAATTTTGCGATTTGGCCCTCCAGGTTTCCAGAATTTACAATCGAGTCCTTCTCCCATTTCATTTCTTCCGTTCTGGCCCTTCGAAAGTCCGATTTCATCGTGAAAAGATCCTACACATTTGTGTTGATGCGTACATCTGTACGGAACCGTCCCAGAATGCCCAATTTATCGTTTATGCGCCTCAATCGCGCCGGCCTGCGGAAAAACACAAAAAAAATGTAAAATGATCCAAATTGAGCAATTAATTATAGAAAAGCGTGTAAATGTTGATAAATGGTCTTAAAATGCGAAGAATATGAGGGTGAAATGATGGCTAAATATATGCAAATATGACGCATGTCAGCAAGTTGCTTCGTCGAGAATAGCACCCATAGAGATGGAACCGGTGCATGTAGCGGTGGTGGAGATAGGTCTTGTGGAGATTGCACCAGTGTATGTAGCTCTAGTTCACACTGCCCTTGTGAACCTGCCACTGGTGAAGAAGACTCCAGAAAAATGTTGCTTTTGGTCCACTGGATGAATGTTCCAATGGCTTGCCCTAGAGTCATGATCTCGTCGTTGGGGGGCTTCGGTAGTGGGACGACCTCAAAATTGGCATGCACACCATCCACATGAACTTTTCCAAAGTCTGGTGCTAAAGGTGTACGGTGCACCATGGCCTCGTGAGCAGACGGATATGCCTGGCCCTAAGCAGCGCACAAGGGAACGGAGGCATATCTCACTTGGAGCTTGCACTTCATAGCCTCCTACAGAATGATACAAAATAAGCTACTCCAATAGACCTATCAACGGGTCGAGCATTCTAGAGATAATAATTATTACCAGGATGTTTCCCATAGGAAATCTGGCCTCGCTTTCCGTCGTAGGATTGGACACGCAACTACTCCGACAGTTGGGGGCTAGCTAGCATAGGAGCGACAACGGCGGCTTGCTGATTTTCTGTATATCTTCGCATCTCATCTCTGACGTAATCAGCCAGCTCCTCTCTAAGAGATGCCTTGATTTCCTCTTGTAGCCGTGCCTCATGCTCAGCTTTGGTTCTCTTCCTACTCCGATACAATTCGGAGTCATCTGAGAAACCATGTTTCCAAGGAACATAAAGCCCAAGGCCTCTTGTACGACCCGGGTGCTCCTTGTTTCCCAGGGCTGTGGAGAGTATATCTTTCTCCCTAGTTTCCTGGAATGATCCCTGGGAAGATTCTACACTCAACATTTCCTCGAAGAGCCCGACATGTCATTTCACTTCCTACGAAGTTGTGGAGTAATTACAAGCTATGTAGTTCAATCGATATCTTACCAAGTGGTGGGACACTTCCTGGTCTGCAGGGTTTCAGAAGGAGATGTCCCCCGATGACATGGTAGATGACCTCGCTCTAATCCAATTTTGAGCGCGCTCATTTGGGATCGTCGCAAATGGTGGGGCGGTGTCCCGCAGGATTGCCTGTTTGTCCTCCCTCCTCCACTACGGGATTTTACCCGCATACCCAGCTATGCCAAGTCTGTGGGGTGTGTGTTTTTTGCCTGGAGGGCCTTGTGCACCGCACTTGCACTTCTAAAATCTTCGGTCGTCTTCATCGCCTTAAACTCTTCCCATTGTGGTTCCAGGAATGGCTACTTATGAAATGGCGTTAGATCCTTCTCCACATAGTTCTTGACAAGCACGCTCTTGATCTTCTTCCATGCTTTGCATTCCGCTAGCAAGGCATGTCGTTGCACATTGTCGTGGTGTTCTTCTAAGATCTCGAACGATGCCAAAATTTCTGTCAGTAGCTCACGTTTCGAGTCTCAATCAGGTTCTTCCACGAATGGAATGTGATCTCAATTTGTTCTCGTGCAACTATTCTGATCATTCTTCAGAATGCACATGTTGCTTGGCGAGGAAGGAGAGGGGTCCCAGATCCATCGACCTCTGTGATGGTAAATCGGCTCTTAGGCTTTTTTGATAGTCCTCTTCCTTGGCATTTTGATTTTAGAGTGGACGCATCCGGCGATGATGTTGAAGAATGCATGGATGACATGTTGGATATAAAGATGACTTCTTCAAGATATAAACAGGTGGAAATATTAAGCCATCTAAACAACATATCATGCAATAGTCTAAAACCAACATATATTCAGATTTGAGACACTTTAGTTCAGAGGTACATACACTTTAGTTTTACTAATTGTGCAATGTAACAGAACTTATGGCATTTAATAACTCAACCAAAACTACTACATGATCCATGATAACACCCAGGGGCAAGGGCCTTACATATTATAATGACAGATCATGTGTTCGTGTCGATTCGTGCGGTGCTATGTGATGGTTTGCTTGTCTGTGTGACCGCAAGACTTCGGAGCTAGGTCATGGTGGGGCGAGGAGGACCGAGACTAGGCACGGGAGGTGTTGAGGTCCAGACGGTCGGTGATGCCGAAGATGATCAAGGCTGGTGAGGTGGTTGCGAGTCGGGAGACGAGGAACCAGAGCTGGAGCTACCGGTAACGGACACGACAGGCGATGACGGGAGAACCGGGACTCGGCTCAGGGAGGAGTCGGAGGTCCAGATGGTTTGGAGGTCGGTTGAAGTCGTACATGACAGAACAGACCAAGACTAGACTCAGGTAGAGTCAGAGGTCTCGGTCGGTGTCGGGTGGACACGACGGGCAGTGGCGAGAGGATTGGGACTAGACTCTGGGAGGAGTTGAGGTCCAGACGGTCAGGAAGTCGGGCGCGATCGTGTGCAGCGAAGCGGACCGGACTAGACTCAGGGAGGAGTCGAGGTCCAGTCGGTCAAAGGTGCCGGTTGCGGGAAGCTTTCGGGAAGGTGCTTGAGGGGCAAAATGGTATTTTGACTCAAGCAATAGAGGTGGAGGCAGATTTCCCTCCAAAAATCTGGTTTGACCCATTACCTCATTTGTG
Source organism: Dendrocalamus sinicus (assembly GCA_036346575.1). Lineage (NCBI taxonomy): Eukaryota > Viridiplantae > Streptophyta > Magnoliopsida > Poales > Poaceae > Dendrocalamus > Dendrocalamus sinicus. The sequence continues at coordinate 32,689,893 of CM070652.1, read as the reverse complement.
TGTGTGAGGTTTGAGTGGGTAGAGTATGACAATTCTTGATTTTCTAGTTTGGGGTGAGCCCTTGGCCTTCAAATGGAGAGGAGAAGGCAGTAGCATTTCAAGGATTCAGGCATTCCAGTGTGTGTATTCAGTTGTAGAGACCATCCTGTAGAGAGGACTCAATAGCATGAGTTGAGCAGTATGCTCTGCGTGTGTAGTATGTGAGCTTCCCTCTCAAGCATGCAGTGAGAAGGTTGCAATCCCTTGTATCAATCATGTATGGGGACGTAGTTCACCTACTTGTATGGGGACGTAGTTCACCTACTTGTAATCATTCATCTCCATTCTAATGAAGACATTTGAGTTCTTGAGGGTTTTCAGTTCATTTGTCAGTGTTTCTGATGCTCTCTGCATATTTTCTTCGTTCTAAGTTTTGAGCTGTTTCTTTGAGCAAGAAGTAGCAAAATGGACCGCTCTGTGATAGGATGATATTTCTAGACCTTTTGGTCAGCTTGTTCCCTAGAGTTCAATGAAGAAAAATCAAAGATTCCATTTTGGTTTCTTCCTCTGTTTTATACTGTAGCTAGGGTTTATATCCAGAGCATGTGTGATTCTCAGGTTTCCTTGTGGTTTGCTTGCTCTAAGTTTGAGGCTTATGGTTGTGTGATCATCTCTAGCTGAAATACAAGATTTCATAAGCAAAGAATGGATGAAACATGAGAAATCTGAAAAGTTAGCTTCATTCCAATTCATTTTTCATATTTCAGCAAACCTTAATTTCTTTGTCTTATGATGAATTCCCTTGGTTCTTAAGGTCCTCTTGCTATTTAGTTCAAGGTCTTGACCTAGTGACCTGAGTGGTTTAGCAAAAGATCGACAAATCTCTCTGCTGTGTAAAGTTCTCAATTTCAGCTGTCTGAAATTCAGTCCACGAGGGTCTTTGAACCGAAGCCCGGTCAGACCGACCAGACTAGGGTAGTCAGACCGGCCCCTAGCCGTCGGTCAGACCGGCCTGGCTAGGGCAGTCAGACCAGCCTCTGGCCGGCGGTCAGGCCGGCCCTGGCTGAGTCTTAGCTGTGCTTTGTTGCTGCTGTCTATTTTTAGTGCTGAGCTCCTTGTTTCTTCTCTAATGGTTTATGCTTCCTTTTCTTCTCTCTATGCTTGAGGTTCTAGAGAGCATGACTCATACTCTTCATAGCTTTTCATAGCTATCGGAGAGAATTCATTTAGTGGATTCTTTTTGAGGGGTTGATTTTAAAGATGCACCATTAACCCCCTCTGTTGCTATATCCGATCCTACAATTGGTATTAGAGCCGGTTAGCTCTTCTTGATAGATCTTTAACCGGTCTGTGAGCCATGGCAACCGATAAGTATTCCACCGAGCCCCCGATCTTCTATAGGATGGACTATCCCTTTTGGAAGAGTCAAATGGAGACCTATATTCAGGCTCAGGGCTATGCGATTTAGCACAAGGTCAAAGTTTGCTATCTTGTTCCTGCCGATGAGAACATCAATGTGGCGAACATGCCCGATGTTGAGGCAAATGTAAAGGCAAGGAACATCATTATCCAAGGTTTGAGCCGAAACAAGTTTGATCGCATTTCCTATCTTACGTCGGCCTTTGATATTTGGAAGACCCTCAATGCTTACCATGAGGGCACCACCCAAATAAAGACGGTACAACAGGACCAATTCAAGCGAGATTACAACAAGTTTAAAATGCTCGCTGGAGAGTCCCTTGATGAGTGCTTTGCGAGATTTCATAAGATCTTGAGCAACCTCCGAGCGGTCGGTCTCACATACCCCGACTCGGACAACGCTCATCAAATGCTTTCGACCTTGGATTTGCGTGTGTGGGAGATGAAGGTGACCACCATCAAGGACACCACGGACCTCTCGACTTTGACTCTTGATGCGTTGTACTCACGCCTCAAGACTCACGAGATTGACATTGTCTCTCGCAAGTCGAAGTCACAATCGATGGCGTTGGTCACTGATCCCGGTCCTGTTTCTGGTTCTTCTGTTGACACTCTTTCAGGTTTCTCCTTAGCTGCTCTGTGTGATATTGGTGATGAGCATCTAGTTCATTTCTCGAAGACCCAACTAGCCCTTTTAGCCAAAAAATTTTCTCATGCTTATAAGAGGGCTAGAGAGATAAAGAGAGGAGGACGTGTGATTTGCTTCGAGTGTGGTGGCCCTAACCACATTCGGGCAAACTACCCCAAGCTGGAGGGCAAGAACGACGTCGGCGGTTTGAGCAAGGACGTCTACACCGACAAGAACCACTTCAAAAAGACTGCAAGTAAAGGGAAGAAGTTCCGCAACCTTGGCAAAGCCAAGAAGCTCTACCATCGTGTCCTCACCGCCTTCGATGACCTCGACTTCAGCGAGGTGGAGGGGTGGAGTGACGACGATGGGAAGAATGAGCAAGATCCCAAGGATGGTGAGGACTTCAGCGGCATGTGCTTCATGGCCCTTGAGGGCGAGATCAGCGACGTCAGCGACAGCGAGCTCTACTCCGACTCCGACGAGGTATATCCCTCCTACGACCAGTTAAATGAAGCTTTTCTTAAGCTAGGAGGATTTCATGCTAGATCTAGAGCTAGGTGTAGCGAGTTGGAGAAGGAAGTAGAGAGATTGTCACGGGAGCTTACTTCACTTATATCTGCTCCCTCCCGTGACGAATGTGATACATGCTCTGCTTTGCTTGTTGATATGGAGAAGCTAAGGACCATGCATGATAGTGTGTCTTCTAAGCTTGATATGCTTAAGGTGGAGAATGTTAGTCTTTTGGCTGAATTAGAGATGAGTAGGACTGCTGCTATTTCATCTTCCATTGTTGAGACTACTTCTTGCACCTCATGTGAGGATAAGGACAATGCTTTTAGAGGTCTTTATACCATGCTTCACGATCTGCCTGAATCATGTGAAAGTTGCATTAATTTGAAGACAAACTTAAAAAAGGCAATTCACAAAATTGTTGAACTACAAGCTTCATTACTTGAGCCTATTGTTTCATGTGTGAACTGTCCCAATTAACAGCTGAGCTTGAATCTGTTTCCAAACAGTTTCAAGAAATAATTGATGACAATAATAGATTAGCTCAATATGTTTCTAAGGACCCTGTTAGCTCACCATGCATTAATTGTAATAAACTAAAATCTGATTTGATTGCAGTAGATAAAAATGTGTGAAGCTAACTAAGGATCTTCTAGAAAAATCACCATCTGCTTGTGATGTGTGTGCTATTAGGAAGAAGCGTGAGGGTTTGGTAGAGACGCCTAGTGATGTGAACCAAATGGCTAGCAGTAGGACTGTCCCTTCTGAGTCGGCTGTGCGTGCACAAGCCATCCGTTCCTCTGCTGTTGGTTCTTCTTCTACTCCCTTACCTTCTGCTGTCTCTTCTTCCCCCTGCTCTTCTTGCACCTCTCTCTTCCGGAGTGTTAGTATCTTATGAACACTCTCGAGAGATTTGTAGGAGGCAAGAAGAAGCTAAATCTTATTTTAGACCAATCAAAGATTTGCAAATTTAATCAAGGTCTAGGATACGATTTTCTGAGGATATGAGGAAGCATCCACCTACTATTCTTAGACCCATAGTAGCAGGTGTGATCGAGGTCGAGCCCCGAGATAAGAAAGTTCAATTTAAATCAGCGGGCTTTGTCCAAGGGATTTCTGACAGTAAGATGGTTCCACCTATTGCTTCGTCTTCTCAGAAGGCGAAGCCTCATCATGCTACTTATACCTCTCAGAAGGTGAAGTATCATTGTACCTTCTGTCAGAAGGATGGACACTCGGTCGAGAGATGCTTCAGGCGCGCCAAGATCGCGCGAAGAGACTGTGTTGAGTCTCTTAGGAGTATTCAGGGTCAGCCTCAGACCTTGAGTGCACTTAAGACCAACACGAGGTCTAGGACTGTTCAGCTTGATGGGTTTGGGCATCATCGAGGACTTGGTTTTACTGAGTTTTCGGTTTTGTCCTCGATATGCTTCTGGTTGTGACTTTCGCCGTTCTGAGGGTAGATCTCATTTCCCCCGTCGAGATGTCTACCCGCGGCATGATCAACGTGTTGTTGGTGCTCCGACTCGCTCTTCCGTAGCAGTCGGACCCAACAACAGCTTCAGGTCAGCACATAGACCTTCTGCTTCTTTGAGCGACAGAGAGCGTAGGGTAGATAGAGGTCAGTCGTGTGTGGCTACTTCTTCTGCTCCACGTGTTACTCAGTATTGGGTGCCAAAATCATTCTTGATTTATCCTAGTACTGAGACTTTGCTCTCTGTTTGACTCAGGTTTGCTGGGCTGGAAAGGGAAAGGTTTGGCTTGTGGTCTCTGGTTGTTATCGTCATATGATCGGAGACTCTCGTTGGTTCTCTTCCTTAGCCCGTGCTCCAGGTGATGAGACGATCACCTTTGGAGATGCTTCATCTGGGCGCGTCATCGCGAAAGGTACTGTGCATGTCAATGATTCATTTATTTTGAAAGATGTTGCCTTAGTGAGTAAGCTGCAATATAATTTGCTTTCAGTCTCTTAGCTTACCGATGTCGGTTATGAGGTTAGCTTCAAGAAAAATAATTGCAAAATTCTTCATTCTTCGAGTAGTCTGGTTTGCGGGATTTCTCGGTATGGGAGGATCTTTTGTGCTGATTTTGTTGAGTCTTCTGGTGATCCTCTCAGGTGTTTAGTTGCTTCTGAGTCCCGCGACCTTTCTTTCTGGCATAGGAGACTTGGTCATATTGGATTTGACCATTTGACCCGAGTTAGCGGCCACGATCTCATTCGTGGTCTGCCGAAACTCAAGATGGTCAAAGATCTTGTTTGCGCTCCATGCCGGCACGGCAAGATGGTTGCCACTTCTCACCCTCCAGTCACAGTTACTATGACCGATGCACCAGGACAGCTACTCCATATGGACACAGTTGGACCAGCTCAAGTGCAATCAACAGGAGGGAAGTGGTATGTTCTTGTCATGGTCGATGACTTCTCGAGGTATTCTTGGGTGTTTTTCTTGGCCTCGAAGGATGAGACGTATACCCATTTTCGGGGTTTGTTTAGTAGGCTTTCTGTTGAGCTCCCGGGTGCCTTACGAGCGATCCGTAGTGATATGGCACGGAGTTCAAGAATTCCTACTTTGAGAGGTTTTGCGGTGAGACCGGTGTAAAGCACCAGTTCTCATCTCCATACGTCCCTCAGCAGAATGGCGTTGTGGAGAGGAAGAACCGTACCCTAGTTGAGATGGCCAGGACGATGCTTGATGAGTACTCTACACTGAGGAAGTTTTGGGCTGAGGCTATAGTCATCGCGTGCCATGTTTCAAATCAAGTTTTTCTCAGGGCACACTTGCATCACACCTCTTATGAGTTGAGATATGGGTGAAAGCCCAGTGTATCTCATTTTCGTGTGTTTGGATGCAAGTGCTTTATCTTGAAGTTCGGGAACGTAGATAAGTTCGAGCCACGCTCTTGTGATGGGATCTTTCTAGGTTACTCGCCTTCTTCGCGGGCTTATAGGGTCTGGAACTGCGAGACTAGTAAAATGGTAGAGACCTGCGAGGTGACCTTTGATGAGGCCAGTCCGGGGACTAGGCCCGATATCTCAGGTTCTTTAGAGCAGTCCGAGACCATCTTTGTGGATGATGAGGACGATGGAGATGAGAGTTATCTACCCGATCCAGTTCCTCCTCCTCCTCCTCCTGAGGTGCCTTCTTCCACCGCACCTCGAGGAGATCAGCCCATGCCTTCTGCTTCCTCTGGAGCTAGTGGCTCTGTTCCTACCTCATCAGCTCATGAGGTAGAGGTCACTTCTACATCTCATCCAGGACCTCCCCGAAACATCCAAAAAGACCATCCTTCTAAGCAGATTATTGGAGACCTCCTTGAGTGCGTCACACGCTCTAAGTCTGGCTTGTCTCAATTCTGTCTCTATTCTACCTTCATTGCCTCATTTGAGCCTAAAGACGTTTGTTGAGCCCCCTCGATGCCACAATGTCATTGGGACTAAGTGGGTGTTCGAGAACAAGCAGAGTGAGGATGGGATTGTTGTTCGAAACAAAGCTAGACTGGTAGCTCAGGGCTTCTCTCAGGTCAAGGGTCTAGATTTCGAGGAGACCTTTGCCCTTGTAGCTAGACTTGAGGCCATTAGAATCCTGCTTGCCTTTGCAGCTTCTAAGGGTTTCAAGCTTTACCAGATGGACGTCAAGAGTGCCTTCCTCAATGGGTTTATTGAGAAGAAGTCTATGTCCGTCAGCCTCCGTGTTTGAGAACCCCAAATACCCAAACCATGTCTACAAGCTTTCCAAAGCGTTGTATGGACTTAAGCAGGCCCCTAGAGCATGGTATGAGAGGCTTAAGTCCTATTTGTTGAGTCATGGTTTTGAGATGGGTAAGGTGGATAAGACCTTGTTCATTCGCCAGCATGGCACTGACCTTCTGCTCGTCCAGATTTATGTGGATGACATTATCTTTGGCGGCTCTTCTCATGCTCTTGTTTCACAGTTCTCAGATGTCATGAGCACCGAGTTTGAGATGAGCATGATGGGTGAGTTGACCTTCTTCCTTGGCTTCCAGATCAAGCAGACTCGGGAGGGTACTTTCTTGCATCAGGGCAAGTACACTCGTGACCTCTTGAGATGCTTTGACATGAGTGATGGTAAGCCTGTGTCAACTCCCATGGCTTCTACAGCTTCACTTGACCCAGATGAGGATGGCGAGCCAGTTCATCAGAAAGAGTACAGAAGCATGATCAGCTCCCTCTTGTACCTCACTGCCTCGAGATCGGACATACACTTCTCTGTGTGTCTTTGTGCTCGGTTTCATGCTTCTCCTCGCGTATCTCACCGCCAGGCGGTGAAGCGCATTCTTCGGTACCTTCGAGCTATGTCGGGACCCGGAGCAACAACTCCAGAACCCACTGTGTAAATCGCACTATTCCAGGAAAAGCTAGTGCACACAGATTGAACAGTGATACATATCATACATGATAACCAAATTTTATTATAAGGCAAAGGTACGGGCCTTATGGCCAAGTTTACAATAAGGTGGCTTCATGGCCAAACATAAAAGTAAATAGCGGAAGATAAATAAAGGAGCAGCCCATCCTGCCTTCCCACAAGGCGAATTAACTGTAAGACGTGGCCTATTCGTCGCAATCCTCAACATAGTCGACGTCGTCATCCTCTGGCAATAGTATTTAAGCAAGGTGAGCACATAAAGTACTCCACAAGTTACACCAGGAGATATAACAGATTTGATGCATGCATAAGGGGTTACAAAGGAAGGCACATTATGGTTTATTTGCATAAACAGCATCATTGAATTAAATACAGTAAAGTAAGTGCAAAAGTTGAATTTGATACAACAGATAGAAACAAGATTTTAATAAAATAATATCGTTAGTGCAGGCTCCGACCAAACACTAACCTATCCACGGGCATCCCACCCGGACCATCTTTCCAAAAGATTTCACAAGTGTCCATAAACCAAATTTTATTAAAACTAAAGTCTAATCCGTGAAAAACCACACTAAGCATGTCCTTGACCGTGGACACGGCTATCCAGGATAGTTTGTTACTCTGCAGAGGTGTACAACTTTACCCACAAGACATGTCCTCTTGTTTTGCCATGCGATTTACACACTGCCTTAGGTGTGCGGCTGAGAGTTCATGACAAGGCGGTTCCAATGTTCCATTGCCAAATTAGTTACACCGCCACTAAGGTTTCACCACAACATGAATCCACATGTTGGAGCCCCCTCTTATGCCATGCGAGACTTCCCATGGCCTACGCCACGCTCACATTCAGCCTATAGCGAAAACTAAAATGGAACTTCACAAATTACTTAGCCAGGTCTGTCCCATACCAGACTTGTGGTAGTACGGTGTGACTTTGTATTAGTAGTTCACAGACCGGTCCTTAATTTGACTTAGGCCTACCCGCATACCCCTTGTGCTTGGCAGTCAACAACGAGTCAACAAACTACGATGCATGCCAGCAAGCACCCACCACCATGCCAATGCCTAAGTCTAAGAACAGGTTTTATAATTTATTTGGAAACATCTCAATATCATTCTTGACTCACCAAAGTCAAGAATACATTTGAAAACTTTATCATTTTATGTGAAATAATTCTTCCCACCTGAATTATTCTAAGCACGACTAAGCAATGCCATAAAATGTTCTAGTTAATACTAATGTACCAACTAGGTTTTCATCTAAGGTGACAAGGTATGATCGTTCAATATCAAGATTGGCCATACAAAGGAAATTGGGTGTAACTAAAGTTTTAAGCACATTTGAACTAATTTGAATAAAAGTACGCATGCATAATAATTTTAAAAACAACATAAATAATTTAAATTATTGGGAGCAATATGATCAAAGGTGTAACTTGCCTTGCTCGAAGTCTTGCTGCGATTCGTCGAAGAAATACTCTCCGGATTCGTTGTAATCTACACGCGAAGAACCAAAAGAAAATTCAAACAAAATTCAAATCGGAGTTAAGATGAGAAAGTTATGGCTTTCGGAAGATTAAAAGGAGGGAAAAAGAAAAAAGCTGGTTTCGGGATTTATTTTTATACTGAAAAATGCTATTTATGACATCAGCTAATTTTGAATTTTCCAAGCGGGAAAATGATTTGAATGACCGGTGGGCACGGTCTACCGTGGACCAAATCCACGGACCACGAGCCTTGCCGACGTGGCACACCGGCCACATGGCGCCATGCGGGCGCGAGGTGGTGGCCACATGGGCGAGGCCGGCCATGCGGGCGGCGCGCACGGTCACTCGGAGGCGCCGCGGCCGGTGGCCTGCGGCGCCGGCCGGCGGCGAGCGGCGGCGGCGGCGGGAGAGAGGAGGGGCGCGCGCACTCACCGCGGCGGGGAGGCGGCGGCGGTGGTGGCGCAGGAGGAGGCGGCCGGCCGTGGGGTTTGGGCGGCGGCGAGAGACGGGCCGGGAGGCGGCCGGGGCGGCGGCAAAGGGCGGCGGGGTGGCGGCCGAATGGGAGGGAAAGGGTTGCGGGGTGGGAGAGGCCGAATGGGAGAAGGACCACCAGAGCTTTGGGCTTTTATAGATGAAGAAAGAGAGATGAATGGCCGGCGGTTTATAGAGGATTAAAGGGAGGAGGTGGCCGGGCGTGAGTGGGGAGTGATGAGGGGGCTTAAACGCACGCTTAAACGGGGATTAAAGTGGTAGTAACGGCCGGGATTAAAAGCTTTTATTTGCCATTCATAGTGGAAGAGAGACAAGGCTAGAGGAAGAAGAAAGGGAAGGAAGAAGAAACATATGACAAGTGGGTCCCATGCGTCGGTGAGAGAGAGGAGAGTGAAGGGGTACGGGCCGTCGGATTGTTGACACGTGGCAAGTGAGTGTTTCATGGTCTTTGGATGGAGATGAAGGGGTAAGTGATCATGTGTGGCTAGGATTAAATCGTGGAGAGAGAGTGATTCAATCTGAGAGCGACACGTGGCGGGCTTGGAATAATTTGATTTTTATTTTCGGAATAAAATTCAGAAAATTACTAGAAGCTTTGTAAATACTTAGAAAAATAATATTTAGGCTAGGAAAAACAAAATAAACTCTTTTTAGCCGTACTAAAACATTAAAATACATTTTCTTGCTTTAGGATTTGAAATAAAATCCAGATAAATCCAAATAAACTCTTGCTTTAGGATTTGAAATAAAATCCAGATAAATCCAAATAAACTCCAGAAAATTCAATAAAAGGCAAATAAAAATTTTGAGATGTTACAAGCTACCATTGACTATAGTATCTGGTACTCTTCCTCTTCTTTTCTTTCCCTTAGAGCCTACTCGGACGCAAACTTTGTCGGCTGTAGGATAGATAGGAAGAGCACTTCTGGCACCTGCCAATTCATTAGCACTTTTCTTGTCTCTTGGTCATCTAGAAAGCAGTCCGGTGTTGCACAGTCCACTGCAGAGGCCGAGTACGTTGTCGCGACCGCCGATTCTTTGCAGCCAGGTACTTTGGATGGCTTCGACCCTGCGGGACTTTGGGTTAGTTATAGACAGTGTTCCACTCTTTTGTGATAACACTAGTGCTATTAACATTGCTAAGAACACAGTGCAGCACTCTCGGACCAAGCATATTGATATTCGATATCACTTCCTTAGAGACCATGTGGAGAAGGGTGACATAGTGCTCCAGTTTGTGAAGAGTGACCACCAGTTGGCTGACATCTTTACCAAGTCTTTAGATAGCTCTAGGTTTTCAGCCTTGCGGGGAGACCTTGGGGTGGTTAGTCCTTATGGACTGTAGTGAGAGGGAGTTTCTATGCTTTATTGCTTTATCATGTATATTATTCTCCTGTTCTCATTTTGTTGCATTGCATTCGGGGTGCATTTGGGTTAGTCCTCTTAGCATAAGATTAGAGTGTATCTCCTGCCTAGTTGCTTAGATGTCTTCCTCTCATCTTTTGATCTAGGATGCTGCTTATTAGCTGTTTCTCTTCTCACTAGGTCGAGCTCACTCACTTCTTATAGGTTCTAGCAAGGGTTGGGCCACCCTTGGGTAGACAGGGAACGTGTTTGCTCCTTAGTGGGTTAGTAGAGCAGTTGATAGTCCTAGTGTCATATGGGGTAGATGAGAGTCAGTTTGAGGCATAGTATCCTCTATATCTTTTCTATGCTTTCAGGACTGTCTATTCTGTTTTCTTTGCCAGCTTCTCAGCTTTTAGCTTTAGTTCAGGGGGAGTTCATTTGGAAACTTCTGAAGCTTAATATTGACATAACTCAACTTGAACTAAAAGTGCATCTAATGTTGAGGAGGAGTTGGATTTTCTGCATTTTTGCATTGTAATATAATTACATAGAGACTTGACTATTATCCTTAGTTGACATATTTACAATGCATTACATTATGCCATGATTTGTGCTTCATTGCTAGATTTATCATGACTTTACATGTGTCATCAAGCTTTTGCCATAATGAGTTGATTAAATTGCACAACTTGAATTAAGATATGTCATGTTACTTCTTGAGACTAGTCTGTCTTTAGTTATCTTTTTATGATTCATGCCATGTCAAATAGGCTAAGTTGAGCTTTGAATGTTTAATTGAGCCTTAGATTCAGCTATGATAGTTTCTTGATAAATCATGAGTTAGTACAACTGTTTAAAGCAAAAGATCTCTTTTTATGTGCGAAAAAACTGATCTCGCCAATTCTTTCTCATGAAACTGCTTCTTGCCATTGCACTAGGCATGAACTCAGGGGGAGTTTTGGATGACCAAGATCATCTCCTTAAGCTTCTTGCTTGGAATGGTCGCATAAGGCTTGAGATCTAGCACAGGACTAAAAATTTTGGTTGGAAACGACCATGAGTTTCAAAAGGAAAAATGTCCATTGTGCTAAAATTTGCTTGATTCCACAAAGATTAATGTGCTTGACCAAATGATTCATTCTTGAACTTGTAGCACTCTAAAATGGCTCAATACTAGCTTCTTGGTTCCATTTAGATTATTGACATGGCTTGCATCATCTTTGGATACCTTTAGCTAGACTTGGATCTTGAATGGCTTGACATGTTAAGAAATTCACTTAATATTCAGATTGTTACTTATGTGGCTTGGCTTGATTATGCATATCTTGTCATGATTTTGATAGCATTCATTTGAGTCATGGCTTGGTGTAATACTTAATGGTCATTTTGGATAATCTTCATGGCTCTACTTGCTTAGCATTGAATAAAATTTTGCCACACATGCTTTATTTTCCTCCAAAGAGCCTTGATGACATTATTGCCAAAAGGGGGAGAATAGTTAGAGAAAAAGCCACATTTTGGGAGTTTTGGGAGCTTTTGCTCTTTCTTTTGCTCCTTGTGTCAACATCTGTTGTAGGGGTGGCCCCCACCTAAACCCAGCAGGCCTGTTAGAAGGTTATAGAGCCCAAAATGGGACATATGTAATGGCTTAAATATCCCTGACAGGGAGGTACCGATGTAAGGGCACAATTGTAAAAGCACAGCCCATATGAATATATATATACCAAGGGGGGGCCAGAGGTCATCACTCTCTCCCAACTCTCCCCTACCACATCTCTCTCTGTTTGGTCTGTAACCACAACAGTCATTAGCATCATTTTCTTCCTTCCGACCATGTTTGACTTCTAAACAAACTCAATTCTATGCTTTTTCGGTGTTTGTCAATATACTCATCAAGAGGGAGATTGAGAGGCCATGTGGAGGTATCCCCATGTTGGTGATGAGTAATTGATGGTGGTATTAGTGAGTTTGAGTTTGTTTTGGGTATTCTAGGGTTGAGTACCTTTACTTGTGCTAATATGAATTATGCTGTTTCGTGCGGTGCTATGTGACGGTTTGCTTGTCTGTGTGACTGCAGTACTTCGGAGCTAGGTCATGGTGAGGTGAGGAGGACTGGGACTATGCACGGGAGGTGTTGAGGTCCAGACGGTCGGTGATGCCGAAGATGATCGAGGCTGGTGAGGTGGTTGCGAGTCGGGAGACGAGGAACAGGAGCTGGAGCTACCGGTAACGGACACGACGGGCGATGACGGGAGAACCGGGACTAGGCTCAGGCAGGAGTCGGATTTCCAGACGGTTTAGAGGTCGGTTGCGGTCGTACGTGTCGGAACAGACCAAGACTAGACTCAGGTGGAGTCAAAGGTCTCAGTCGGTGTTGGGTGGACACGACGGGCAGAGGCGAGAGGATCGGGACTAGACTCAGGGAGGAGTTGAGGTCCAGACGGTCAGGATGCTGGGTGCGGTCGTGTGCAGTGAAGCGGACCGGACTAGACTCAGGGAGGAGTCGAGGTCCAGTCGGTCAAAGGTGCCGGTTGCGGGAAGCTTCCGGGAAGGTGCTTGAGGGACAAAATGGTATTTTGACTCAAGCAATGGAGATGAAGGCAGATTTCCCTCCAAAAATCTGGTTTGACCCATTACCTCATTTGTGTGTGTGAGGTTTGAGTGGGTAGAGTTTGACAATTCTTGATTTGCTCATTTGGGGTGAGCCCTTGGCCTTCAAATGGAGAGGAGAAGGCAGTAGCATTTCAAGGATTCAGGCATTCCAGTGTGTGTATTCAGCTGTAGAGAGCATCCTGTAGAGAGGACTCAATAGCATGAGTTGAGCAGTATGCTCTGCGTGTGTAGTATGTGAGCTTCCTTCTCAAGCATGTAGTGAGAAGGTTGCAATCCCTTGTATCAATCATGTATGGGGACGTAGTTCACCTACTTGTAATCATTCATCTCCATTCCAATGAAGACATTTGAGTTCTTGAGGGTTCTCAGTTCATTTCTCAGTGTTTCTGATGCTCTCTGCATATTTTCTTCATTCTGAGTTTTGAGCTGTTTCTTTGAGCAAGAAGTAACAAAATGGATTGCTCTGTGATAGAATGATATTTCTAGACCTTTTGATCAGCTTGTTCCCTAGAGTTCAATGAAGAAAAATCAAAGATTCCATTTTGGTTTCTTCCTCTGTTTTATACTGTAGCTAGGGTTTATATCCAGAGCATGTGTGATTCTCAGGTTTCCTTATGGTTTGCTTGCTCTAAGTTTGAGGCTTATGGTTGTGTGATCATCTCTAGCTGAAATACAAGATTTCATAAGCAAAGAATGGATGAAACTTGAGGAATCTGAAAAGTTAGCTTCATTCCAATTCATTTTTCAGATTTCAGGCAAAACCTAATTTCTTTGGCTTATGATGAATTCCCTTGGTTCATAAGGTCCTCTTGCTATTTAGTTCAAGGTCTTGACTTAGTGATCTGAGTGGTTTAGCAAAAGATCGACAAATCTCTCTGTTGTGTAAAGTTCTCAATTTCAACTGTCTGAAATTCAGTCCACGGGGGTCTCTGACTAGGGCGGTCAGACCGGCCTGGCTAGGGCGGTCAGACCGGCCCTGGTTGAGTCTCAGCTGTTCTTTGCTGCTGCTGTCTATTTTTAGTGCTGAGCTCCTTGTTTCTTCTCTGATGGTTTATACTTCCTTTTCTTCTCTGTATGCTTGAGGTTCCAGAGAGAATGACTCATACTCTTCATAGCTTTACATAGCTATCGGAGAGAATTCATTTAGTGGATACTTTTTGAGGGGTCGATTTTAAAGAGGCACTATTCACCCCCTCTGTTGCCATATCCGATCCTACAGAAGTGCATCTTTACATCGGGATTGGGGTATAAACTTACTAATAGCAGCTACACCATCTAAATTGCTTAGCACTATCCATGAACCAAAAGTTGCATGCTACTCCACACGTAAACATCGACACTTCAACAACCTAGCACCTATGCTGATTTATCTGGAGACATGCAGCCAGTGAGAGGAATGTCTGTTAGTTTACAACAGCAACTGGAGAAGCCGCTTCAAAACTCCCTAAAGATCTCTCTCTCCATATATGAGTTAATGTTGCTGCATGCTATAAACTCGACCGGGCCGGCTGGGCATGTATGCATGTATATATCCATTGCACATAGCAGTTATAAACTCAGCAAGCAAGCAATGCTCCCAAACAAACAAACAAACAAAGTCACATTGCTTCTCCTAGTACCCCTTTTGTCTCTCCACACCCAACCACAAGAGACAAACAGCAGGCTAGAAGAAAGAACAAGCCATTCTCTCACCGTTCAAAAGCACAAAGCAGCAAAGCCACACAGAGCTACACACATGGCATATTTACCAAATGATTTTTAAGCGGAGAATAGCTTCGGCTTTCAAAACGGACTCTATACATCAGAAGTTCAGAACCCCTACTAGTGAAGATACAATACACTAACAAGGTAAAATATGAAAGCTAAAACAATTCTAAGATGTGCAAAAAAAAAGAATAAGATTCAAGTAACAGTATAAATGTCAGAACCCAAAGCAATAACTCCTGGATCCTCTGTGTAAATCGCACTAGTCCAGGATCAGCAAGTGCATACAGTACAACAAAGTTACATATCAAGCACAAATGACCAACTTTATTAATTATAAGAGTATGGCCTTATGCCCAAGTCTTACATCCCGCCCATTAGCAAAGATAAATAAAGCAAATAACTGCAGAAGCAAACTGATAAAAAGCGAAGCCCAAGCCTGCCCACATGCAAACGACAGTAAGACGTATCCTACTTGTCCTAGTCTTCACCGTAGTTGAAGTGATCTTCCTCTGTATGGAGATTGCAAGGTGAGTACAAACTTGTACTCCGCAAATCACACGGAGAAATGCAATATAATGATAAAGGCTTCAATGGAAGACTTATAGGGTTAGTTTGCATAAAACATCATTTAATGAAATACAATAAATAGATTGAAATTGCTGAATTTAGTACATTACTACAAACAATACATGTAATTGAAAATATTACCATCAGTGCAGGCACCCACCAAACACCAACCTATCCACGGGCATCCCACCCGGACCATCTTTTCCAAAAGATCATGTATGGATTCCATCCATCCACACTTCCAAACACTCGTGGATTCCATCCATCCATAAGGTTTTCGAAAATCATTTTTGAAAAACAAAGTCTAATCCATGAAAAAACTTTTACTCAGCATGCCCATGACCGTGGGCCAGGATGGCTTTTATAGGAGTTAGGGAGGGTGGAGCCGGTGGGAATTTCTCGCCGGAGAGGGAGGTGGACGGCGGCCGTTACGGGAGGAGGAGGAGGCCAAGTGGGCATGGGAATAGAGGGTGGTGGGTGCGGGGAGTAGGCACGCAGCTTGCGGGAGGGGTTGGTGAGCGTGAGATGGCCGGCGGGTAGGGCGGAGGCGGGTGTGGGAGGAAGATGATGCGGCGAAGAAGATGCACCCGATAGGTGGGGTCGGGTGCAGAGAGAGAGGGAGAGAGGAGGCACGTGCGGCCGGATGCGAATCAGACGGCTGCCGAGGTAAGTGAGAGGGAATGGCGGAGGATGGGCCGAGATGGGGTGGCATGGCTCCATCTGGGCTGCCTAGGTGTCGGCCTGAGAGGAGGGGAAGGCGGAAGGAGCGGGCGGCGGGGATGGGCCGGGGAGAGACGATGTGGGCGGTTATCGAGCCGTCCACGTGGTGGCCAGAGGGGAGTGGCGGGTTTTAGAATTTTATTTTCTGATTTTAATTTTCAGAAAAGCTTAGAAAATTCATTAAAGTTCAGAATAATATTATAGCAGACAAACACAAACATCATATCTCTGCGTACAACTTTATTGTTATGTTACAAGCATATATACAAACGATGAGATGGGCACAGACATACATATTTTATTTGGCAGCAATACATATCGCACAGTCAACGCACGTGACTGAACATATATAATTAAGCTGCGATAACCGAGGGTTACGTTATTAAACATGCGACAATGCATTATTAATGCGAACAAAGTAACATATATATATAGACTCAAATTGACTCTGCACGTGCGTACGCAGATATGACAGTACGTTCGAGGCTACCATGCATCCTACGCACCAGTAGGACGTGGTTCGCCATTGACTGGTTTATGGCAGATGCAGTCGTTCTTTAGCACGCAGTTGACGAAGCAGGTCCTAATTTCTTCAGCTTTCTCACCACCCTCTAGGATGCACTTTCCGGCACAAGCGCAGTTCTTGGAGCAGATGCAGCTTCCGGGGAGAGGAACTTCGGATATATTATCAACGCAGGGTTCGGGTTTGGGCATAGCCGCGGCCATTCCGATGAACAGGATGGCCATCATCATGCAGATGACAACCATCTTCTTCGTCTGAGCAGCGGAGGCCATATCGCGTGCTGAGGCTATATATGCAATGCTATTGGCGTGTGTGTGTGTGTGTGTATGCTGGCTTAGATCTCAAGCTTGTGCTGCTCCAATCGGCAGGCGCCTGGTATTTATAGAGAGCCAATGCATGCATGCCCCGTTTATAATTTCCCTTATCCGAAAAGAACTAGGAACTGCCCCCGTACTTTCTTTCCAGACCATGTATATTAATGATCGAGCTACTACTTTCCAGACCATGTATATGTATTTATACCCTGGACTGGAGCTAGCATAATTAGGGTGATTGATGATGGTTAATCTAACAACATGAACGGAAGAAGCTAAAATGGTTTTGAGTTGAGAGTTCGCAAAATGTAGATGCATCTATATATGCAGACGCAGTACTGTGTCAAGTGGTGGATCCAAATTAACATAAACACTGCAGGTGCTGCAAAACTGGAAGAAAAAAAAATAAGCTAGTAATTTTGCACCATTTCTTGTTAGGAAATTAAATTTGTCAGCGCGCACCGCATCTTCTGACCTAATCTTAACATTTTACCATTACAACGTTCAATTATTACAAAAAGCCAGCAAATTCTATCATCCAAATGCAATATTCTGTACAACTACTTGTTGCATCGCCACTACTTGCAATCTTATTCGCTTAATTAAGTATCTAAACCTATGGAAAAAAATTATACAACAAGGCCAGGCTCTGTCTGTGCAGGTGCAGGGGTTCATGATTTACCATAATATAGTTCAAAATTCTCATGGACGAATTACTTGTTTTTAGGATTTGATTGCTATCGTCACATTTGCCAAACGATGGATTCCACTTATGAAAAGTTAATCTGATTGAATAACTTTAGCGAGAAACCCCAGTGTGCATGCGTGGTAGTGTATGTGCATGTACGTACGTCTCCCTTATAATGGCAAAACAAACAAAGAAACCCCTGTGTGGAGTTTATCCACGTACAAGCAACATCAAAATTAAGAGCTGCTTTTGTCCATGTCTGCTGCCTGATCCACCATCCTCCTGTACGTATTCTCCAGAAAACAACCGATGTCGTGACTCACACCACACCTCATGTCGCCATGCGTGGCCATGCGTTTATCTCATACAAATAGTTCTAGGCCTGCTTATATGTGTTTTTCTCGTACAAATACAATGCATGCTTGCCCTTGATAATATATCTCCTAGCGTTTTTAGAGAATGAAGTTGGTTGAATGAAATTGATGCAATGTGGTAAGTAATGCTAGATACATCCTGATGATGGATAATAGCATGGTATATGATATGGCTACGTGATACAGACACGGTAGATGGATAAAGGTTAAAGACACGGTAGATTGATAAAGGTTAATGGTGTATGATAAAATTTACAAAGAAGTGTTACATTTTGTGCATACTATATTTATTATTATTTTGTGCCCTGTGATATTTTATGATGTTGGCGAATGAATCATAATGATGGTTGCATGGTCATGATGGAATATGGTAAGTGATCATCTGAAAATGTTGCATCACTTGCATTCATATCATGAAATGATGCATTTGAGTTAGGTCGGTGAGAAAGTCATATAACTAGTTCAGAGTGCATGAGCTTGGTCTGTCAGAAAGTTATACAACTAGTCTAGAATGCTCTAGAGAAAAACCTGCTTTGGTAGGCACCTCCACAAGATGGAGGAACCTCCATGGGATGGACAGAATGAGTGGGTGAGCATCGATGGGTTGAGATGTGTATGAGCACTGCATTGCATTGCATTAGAAAAAGAATGCAATGTTTAGAAATTGTTATTGAGATGTGAGTAATGTTAATGACAAGGGAAGATTGCAGTTTATTATTGTGCTTTCTATGTGCATGTGCAACTGCACTGCTCATTGATAAGAAGCTAGTGGAATGTAGATTAAGATGATGATATGTAGAAGTTCATGTTTACTGTTTGTTATGTACTTGCTGAGTCTTGAACTCACACTTGATTTGTTATTTTTTTAGGTGACTATTGAGGGCATCATGTATCAGGAAGAGTTGTGGCACCTCTACACCATATCCACTGATAATGATTTAAAATTTCACCTCTACTTTCCTAAATATTACCCTAGTAGAGTAGCTTGCTAATCAAGAACTTGGTCAATATATCCCTCATAAATTGATGATGAACCTTAGAAAACTTTTGTGGTAATGTGTGTTTCCTCGGTAATGTTCTATTTGCAAGTTAAATAATGCTCCCGGACGCATGGTTTTAGGCGTTCTCGGCATGAGGTCTCGAGCGTTCCCAGGCGTGAGGTCCCAAGCTTTGCTGTAACATATTCTTGTTCATAGTACTAGTTGTTTTAATGCATATTGTTAAATATAGGTTGTATACCACTTCGTTGTAGTTTAACTAGAGGAAGTGATGCTAAAATCTTGTACAGATAAATGTAATTTCTAGGGATATAGACTAATGGTAGCATTTTGGGGTTAGCTATTGGATCGAGGTGTTACACATGCTGTGACACTTTGCAGTTCTTGTTGCTAAATGATGGATTCCAATACTGAAAGATCTTTTCTCTACAAAACAAGAGAAGTCTGTATCACACATAATTCAAGTAGGACGAGGCCATGACACCAATTGGCGTGTATCACACATCCCTTGCTTTTTATTTCCTAGATGTCCCAACAGAATGAAGCGCTTGAATTTGATTGAAGATTTTGTCTCGGAAAAGTAGACTGGTTATATGAAAGTTACATGAGTACAGTTTTTATAGAAGATACTTACATAACACTACACTTAAATAACTTTTATTTGAATACATAAAGACAAAATACTGTGCTCAAAATGGAATTCTATATATTGTCCTTAAATAGTCCAAGAATTTGATGAAGGAGTATCGTAATGCCAAATTCTGATAGATAAGTAGTGAAATCTACATATAATACAATCGGCTGGTGAAGCATAAATGGCTTGATTACATTGTCTATACATTGTAGGTTGTCCTCGTATACAATATAAAGCAATTGCCTAGCTTATATTATGATAAAGAAAATCCATATCAAGGAAATCGAAAGCAAGGCATGTGTGACACAAGCCACTTGGTGTTGTCCGTCGCACACAATGAATCATGCGTGATACACGCCATCACCAGTTTGTTACTTTGACACGAGTACATATCGTGCAAAATATTAACTCAATTGTATTTGGAAGGTAAGAAAAAGACAAATTCTATCTGAATAGTATTTTTTTCAACATTCATCTCTATTTATTGTCGTTCCTTTTCAATTTTGTATCTTCCTAGTGCATGCTTTGACAAGTGATGTCTTTCTCACACAATTCTGAAAGCTGTATTCTATACAAAACAAGTGATGTCTTTCTCACACAATTCATTGCGGGCATAGGACGAGGACAACACCAAGTGGCATGTATCACACACCCTTGCTTTTTCTTCCCTTGATGTCCAAGGTGGCATTGTCGGGGATGGATGTCGGGGCGGTGAGGGAGATAATTAATGCCCTGCGCCACGGCTAGGCAAGGAGAAGCGAGAAAGAGGATGAAGGGAGGAAGAAGAAAGGGCAAAATGGTCCAAAGTAGGGGTAAAACTGTCCAAGGTGGCATATAATGAATTAAATCTTCTATGAAGTGGCAAATGGTAAATTGCGTCCAATAGTGTGGCAATTTATCTAGTGTCATGTCTACAACCATGCTATATGCCACCGAAGATATGATGTTTGATGTTTAATTTCATCATCATGTAATTCATACGCCTACTAATTTCATGAGATCATGGATGCCATTATGTAGGGTAAAAAAATGATTAGAAGTATTATGGGGTTGTCAGATCGCACGAGGAACACATATGGGCTAAGACTTTAGTTCATACATACAGTTACAATACTGAAATTGTACATCGTGGAGAGAATGTTAAATAGCAATATTGATTAAGCCAACGGATATACCAACTGAGAAGAAGGTTATATCCATCACCTAATACACCATGCATGTAGGAAGGAAATATCTCTATTTTTAATTAGTTTGATGATCTTACTTAGTGATGAAGGTAACTTATTTAGCAATTGGACAATTCGATTTGGCTACATCCTACTAATTTGGTTTTAGTACAGATTTGCTAATCAAGATCAAGACACGATATATCTAATTCAGGATTGCTTAATATGAGAAAGGGTCCCTAATCAAAGGAATTAGCAAACCACCGAGAAACATTAAGCTCTTATTTTTTTAGCGAAAGATGAATCGACAATAGAAGTTGATTATGGAGGAACGCTTATTATTTTGTATAGTCTTTAGAGCAAAGATATGCATGTACTCTAATTAAATAAGACATACATCCATCCTAGGAATCTAAAACAAGTTGGCGGGAATAAACACCCTCATCTCCATTTATGAATCTGCGTGCGACTGAAATCCTAGATAGTTACAGGAAAACAGGGCACTTAATGGAAAATGGGTATTCCCATGCTAGATGGGTCATGGGTGAGGAGCAAAGGAGATCTTGTTGGCCATGTTGGCGTGAAGTGGAGGAGATCCTGGTGAAGTCTGCTCATTGTGGGCATGGAATCTTTGTCGAGCATGGCCATGGGGTAGCTCTATTAGCCCGTCGCATGATTGCGATCCCTAGTGGTTTGCATCGAAGAGATGACGTCTCCTTGTTGCATGGTCCACATCACTCAATGTGAAAACATGCTATTGTTATTTCCACAGCTTTCCTATTTGTTATTGTCAAGTAACTATTACTTCCTTCGTCCACAAATATAGGTTAGTTTTGATTTTTTAGGTCTCCAATGCAAGACTTGAACTATAATTTATTATCATAATATACTAGTAAAAATAATAAAAAATATATGTTACAAAAGTATTTTGCAAGACAATGTAGTCAATCGATATATTTTAACATATATTATTGGTCAAAGTTTAAAAAGCTTGATCGTGTGGAACCCATGATGGTCCATATTTGTGGATAGAGGAAGTATCAATTAGGGCGACAAAGCAAGAGATGGCATGATGCACGTCTCTCTCTCTCTCTCTTTATCCCTCTCCACTTGTCCCAACGATTGACAGTGTCAGGGTGGATTGCAGGAAATCCCAGTGGCCTCATGGGAGAGGAGCAAAGGAGATCCTATTGGCCGTGTCGGCGCAAAGTGGAGGAGGTCTCGACAACCATGTGGTGGAGGAGATCCTGGCAGCCTTTTGGGTCAGGAGCAGAGGAGAAGATTCTATTGGCCGTGCCACCACCGTCGCTAGCACTCCTCGGTGATTCTCGTCTGGTAATAACCCCTCCCCCGAGTTCCCCTACCTTCCCTAGTGCTCCTGCCACGTCTGATTGAACTCCCCGGCCCTAAAGATGACTGGCGCACCGTTCGTCCTCAACCCCGGTGAACTCTGGCCGCCGCCGATTTCGGCCGCCTCCATCCAATTTCGTTGAACCAAAGCTTCCGCAGGACCCCGTAAGGATGATCCTCTCACCAGTTTGGAGCGTCGTGCCCCATCCTCCCCGGCACCGTGCGCCTCGCCGCGCCGCCTCGCCTCGTCGCGGTCCACCTCGACGCTGTGATGGACCGCCGCCGCCACCACGGCGTCTCGCGTCGGCCGCTTCTACCGCCGCCGCCCACGGTGCATCGCCGCCGGCCGGAGCGCTACCACGGGACTTCCTCACCTCGGGCAACCCATTTTGGGCGTCCACCGCCCCTCCAGCCGACGGTCGCGCCGGCGAGTCCGCCGCCTGGCCCTGCGCCCGCCCCTCCTCTGTTTCCTTTCCCTTCTGGCCAAGCCCTGCTCTGCTCTTCTTCCCCTTCGGCTGGCATGTGGGCCCGACTAGGAAACTCCTTTTTAAGCCAATGCATGTTCCAGGTTTTCCTCCCATTTCTTGATAATATTAATACTCCCAAACCCTACCTCCACACAAATCATATACTAATATCACATCCTATCAAAAGCCCGAATAGTCTAAATGGTAGGTCATGCCGTTATCTCCATACCTAAATCTGTTCAAGCAAGATCGGGCCTTGGTGTCTTGTAATCAGCCATGTCTAGCCATACTCCTATTTAAAGTGGAATGTCCTTGCGAATATTCCTTCGACGCCGATCCTTCTTTTATATCCTTTCCCGGCGAAGTTGCCCCATCACTTCGCTTCCACCCAAAAAATCGATCGACTCCGTCTCTATCCTACAACTCACTGCATACCCTTATTCATAAGCAAATCATACATAAACTCATGTGCCTTAATCTTATTTTTGAGAGCTTCATTGTTAATCTAAGGCATAGTGAGCAATTTAGGAGGGGTGTAATCTAGGTCAAATATCCATGAAATGACGATTTAACTAATGGAAATTTCGTAAAGAATGAATCCTAAACCCTTGCATGATAGTAAGGTTGTGGAACTAGTCGCCACATAGTTAAAACATAACCCTATGTCCTAGCAAAAATGAGAATCCTTTGTCGACTATAATACTCAAATTAAATTAAAGGATAATTTAGAGAATTTAATAAAAATATACTAGGATGTAGATGGGACTACTTAATATTTATATTTGGACTAGTTCATGTAGGCATAATTAATATGGGTGAGCAATCACCTAAGAGGCTAATTACTAACTCAAAGCGATAGTAAAGAAATATGACTATGGTTAAATATTCAAACTTAATAAAGATTTCACTTAATTATGATGCACGCCCTAACATTTAACATATCGTCATTAAACAAATCTCCAAGGTCGATTTAAGTAAGTAGCTATATTAATATATGAACCCGTATGACAGGCCTTGGTAAATAAATTTGACTAAAAATAACGCTAAGCTTAATAATTACAAAGGTGTAGACAAAATGGTAAAGGTGCCAATGATTAAATCTTAACGTTAGATTTAGTAAATAATAGTGTTGGCAATGAATATGTGTAGCAAGCCAGAACCCGAACCAATGGATCCTAATTCAAAATAGGTTATACCTAGTAATAAGTAAGTGTACATAAAATATCGCACCACAAAATGTTGTCAACCCGGATTCTAAAATTAATTCGGTAAGCTAAAAATTGTATATATCACCTCATATAGCATATGTCCTGAATATTAGCGCTCGACAAAATAATGCTCCGCTAATTTTGCACACTGACTCATAGGTCTAACCTAACTCATGGGACTTCCTTGATAAATAAGAAAATAACAATAATAATAATGAAAGAAATTACTAGTAAAAAAAATTTGAGTCATCGAATTCTACCCCGACCTTGCCTTACATCACTCATTAAATCATAATAAGACTAAATTAAGTTTATTCGGGTTTATTTGGCTCTTTTGAGTTATTTGCCTTGACATGTATTCAGTCATTTATCGCGTAATTAGAAACTGAGTCCTGAAGATTCCCTGGATCAAGCGTGGTCAGAGCAAAGCGAAGATAGAGAATAGAAGCTCAAGAGAAAGCATCGTGTGAGCTCAAGTCCGCGGTAAACTGCGCCAGGCGAGTCAATACTTTGGTCATGCTGAACCTACATTCTCTGCAAATTACTTTTGTTTAAATTATCAAATTGCATGCTGTTATTTTACATGCAAATACATGATAATTTAAGATTCTAGTTATATGCCTATTGTTTTACCTTGAATAATATTACACCTCCTTTGGGATATTTGAATGTGTGAACTTTGTCGCCCTAGCAAAAATTATAATAGTAACCTTTCAAAAATAAGTCCCTAAATATATGCCATGCTTAGTATTGTTTAGATAATCATGGGCGCGAGAGCGCCCAAGCATCACTTTTAATCCTGAGAAAAATTGGTTGGGCAGTCATGGTGGTAATGACTGGTGTATGTTGGATATGGTTATTTTATACTCCCAAAAATCTCAAACTGCTTACTTATCTGGGCGGATGGATCGGGGGTATGGTGCAGGTGTGCACGAGAGTGTGGGTTGTGGTAGAACCACCCAGATAACCCTAAGGACCGAATCTTGTCATGACCTCCCCTGTATAACAAGTACAACCACAAGTCTGTAAAGTACAACTTGGCTCAGTAGAATTACCGGACCCTGAAAGTCATCGTCATAGGTGGAGGAGGTGAGGTAGTGCAAGTGGCGGTCTGTGAGACGTCTTGAATGGGGCATCCGCGGAGGGTGAAGTTCTGCTGTGGCGTGCTAGCAGTGTGGGTAGCCAGCTGCTAGGCGTTCAGAAGGAGAACATCCCGCACAACCTATGAGACCCTGCGCAAGCGGGCCAAGCTCATAGGGGTGAGATGACAGAAGGGGCGAGGTAGTTTGAACGGTTATTGTGATGGTTCGCTGAACTGCACAACTAAGGAATTGTGCGGAGCAACGAGTAAACTGCCTCTTGTGGGTAAAGTGTGCAAACTCTGCAGAGTCAAAACTATTCGAATAGCCGTGCCCACGGTTAAGGGCGGACATGGGAACTTAACCAGATATAGTTCTATTTCAAAAACTTTGTGGGTGGAAATGGAAAAGTGGAGGGCAGTGGAAAGCCCTGATTTGAATTGTCCTGGGTGTCGTCCCAGTGGTAAGTTAAGCGGCTATAACGCTGAAAGATGCTATATGGTGCGGATGCCATGTAACGGTGGATGGAATCTGGATCGCTATTATTATTGCATTTTCTTGAACATTATGTTTTTGTTCAAAACTGCTAGGTCTCAGGAAATTTTTATGTATCATATTGCAAAAGTAAAATATTTTCTCTTCGCAAAGTAAAATATATGAGGAAATAAGTGGAGTCGGAGTAATGAAGATGGAAGTTTGTGGTATAAACATAAATATATTGGTGGACTCATGTCGATTATAAAAGGAAATGATAGTGTGGATTCGGAGAAATGAGTTATATGATCTTTGGAGTATTAGGAAGTGGAAGGGTATTGGTTGGATTACAACACTTATATTTGATATAAATTCTTGGGAGATGTTGACAATATTGGAATTAATAGGATTTGGACAAGTTCTGGATGGATGAATTGACCTTGGGGGTTTGGAGTATGATAACAATTCTTGGAGTATAAACTTGATCAATGATATTCCTGGTGGATGAATAACGGTGAATCGTAGACTCGATCAATTATATTATGGTGGAGGTATAATAGTGAATTAGTTAGAGATAGATAATGGCAAAATAAGATTGATTATTGAAGAATTATGGTTGTGGATTAATAACGAAAGGATTGTTAAGAATTTAGAATGTAAAGGATACTGGTGGATTAAATAAATGATATTAGATAAACGATATCGCTAGCTGTTTGGAGTTATAGGCGGTAATTGATCAGTGGATTATATAAGTTATGATACTCGCTATGTGGGGATTTAGGTAGCAATGAAGGTATGATTGGTGGATTGCATAATTGATGATAATCGCTGTTTAGAGTCATAGATAGCAATCAATATGGAAAGAGCATGATCGGTGGACTGATTAAATGATGTCATCCGCTGTTTGGAGTCTTAAACAGCAATCAATAAAGAGAGTGCATTTTGGTGGATTAAGTCGATTATGGTAGTCGTTAGGTGGAGTATAGGCAGTAACAATAACACTATGATTAAATAATGACAAAGCTACTAAAAGCGATTTTTGGCAAATAAAATAACCCGAGCCTCTCCTTTGTTAAGCCATGCATACTATTTATTGCATTCTGTGTATTGGCTCACGGAGCACGAGGTTGGAGAGCTCACACTCGATTTTGCAACAAAATTCAGAATCAGGAATCAGATCACCTCGCTTCAGCGACACTACTGGTCATGGTGACAAAGATGATAAAGAAGTCAAGGGCTAGGTCGCGCACCTCCAGTTGGCTGCCTGTGGGCATGTCCTGAAGGTCCCACCTGTGTGCTCATTCTTCCGCTGCTGCAATTTATTGATTTCGGCCTAATCGGCCCATGAGTAAGTCTATTACCATATTTACGCTTCCGCATGATATGTATTTTGATATTCATTGCTGTAACTGTGAGCACTATCTACTGATCCAGGGAATAGTGCAGTAAAATCACAGTGGATTTCGGATGGAAAAATCTGGGGTCTGACAAGTATTTTGCAAGACAAATCCAATAGTATTATTTTCATGTAGTCAATCGATATATTTTAACATATATTATTGGTCAAAGTTTAAAAAGCTTGATCGTATGGAACCCATGGTGGTCTATATTTGTGGATAGAGGAAGTATCAATTAGGGCAACAAAGCAAGAGATGGCATGATGCACGTCTCGCTCTCTCTTTATCCCTCTCCACTTGTCCCAACGATTGACAGTGTCAGGGTGGATTGCAGGAGATCCCAGTGGCCTCATGGGAGAGGAGCAAAGGAGATCCTATTGGCCGTGTCGGCGCAAAGTAGAGGAGGTCTCGACAACCATGTGGTGGAGGAGATCCAGGTGGCCTTTTGGGTCAGGAGCAGAGGAGAAGATCCTATTGGCCGTGTCAGCATAAAGTGGAGAAGGAGATTACGATGGCCTCCTAGTGGAGAATCTGAAGAGGAGGTGGGAGGCTGCCGCCATGGGCGCCTCACTGATAGCCCAGAGAGGAATTTGCCATCGGATGTGGCCGCCGCGGTCAGATTTGTATTCATCTCCTTTGCCTACCCTTATGCCGCTAGTTCACGAGCATACAAGCATGCTGTGGGTAATAGACACCTGTAGGAGACGGGATGAGAGACGATGTCTACCCGTTGCGGGTGGCGAGCGCAGCATTGGAGACGGTCGCCCATCATGGGCATGGAATCTCTGTCGGGCATGGGCATGGGATAGATCCACTAGCCGCTCGCGATTGCGATCCTAGTAGTTTCCTTCCAAGAGAAGGTGTCCCATCATTGCATGGTCTATCTCACTCAATGGGAAAGCATGTTTGTTGTTTCAACAGACTTTCCTATCTGTTGTTGTCGAGTAACTATTATCAATTAAGGCAATAAAACAAGAGATGGCATGATGCACGTGTCTCTCTCTTATCCCTCCCACTATAGGCCACTAATGTACGAAGAGATGATGGCCTCTTCTTTTGTTGCATCAAAGACCAGGATCACTCACACACTTTGTGGACCCACACTATCACAGGTCTATGCTTCAGAGTCGCGCAATTGCTTGCGATGTTTTCTATGTTTCTCTTCTTGTTATTCTCTCTCTCTCTCTCTTTCAAGCAACGCATGGAGTACAAAGAAATACCCCTGGTGAGCGAAAGCAACACACTCACCAAGCTATCAACTCACAACACGCACACACACATGCAGCTACTAACTCCCTGATCCTGCACGTGCGTCCATGGGAGAGTGACTATTGCATAGACGACTATTTTTTTCTCTTCATCTTCAGTCACTTTTTTACACTGTAACTTTAGGTGACTGAGAGTGCAACTTCAGGAGGAGAAATTAGTACACTGTAACTTTAGGTCACTACTACAGAAATACTATTAGTAGACGCCAAATCACAGATGGTTTGACAAAATCGTCTGTGATATTCCAGTATCATGGATGGTTTTAATTTGGAGATCGTTTGTGTTGTCGGTGTCGAAGAAAACGAGTATCACAGACGGTTCTTAACGATGAACCGTCTGTGATACTGGAATATCACAGACGGTTTTTATTAAAAACCATCTGTGATAATCTGATTATCACAGGCAGTTTTTATTAAAAAATCGTCTGTGATAATCTAAGAATTATCATAGACGGTTTTTTATTAAAAACTAATTTACTTCCATATGATTTTTTTTATACATAAGGCTTAGAATCCGACGGCCTTATTAGTTTAATTTCCTCTTTTGCAATTTGCTCTCAGGCTATCTTTCTTCATTATTTAGTCACGGCACTATTGATATCTAAACTCCAAATAGCCAGTGTCGTCATTTATTTGTTCCACCGATCATACACTACCTATTGTGTCACCCACCATTTCATCATTCCAGCCATGGTATCCAATCCTATCTTCCTCCATAAATTTGTGAATTAAACCTCATATTTCATTATGTATGTACAATCCCAATCTTAGATTCATTATTTGTCAACTTGTTAACTCTACAATCTAATGAAAACCCAATACCTTTACTTTAGATCCACCAATATAAATTTTTCTTTTTCTTCATCCAAAGTTTCTATTAATCGAAACGGGGTTACCAAATTTTTTTATACGAGTCTGAGTTTCCACCACCAATTTATAAATCCAATCTTAGGTTTGTTAATTGCCAATTTAATCAACTCTTCATTCTAATGAAAATCTAGTATCCTTTATTTTAGATCCACCGATGTCTTTTGTGTCCTGAATTCCTATTAATCCAATCTCGTAGTCGCTATTCATCAACTCTTCGATTCTGAATTCTAATAATCATCCAATATTATTACTTTTAAATCCACCAGTATCATTTGTATCAAGACTTCCTAACAGTTCAATCCTTCCTGTTGTTTGATTCAAAACCCTAACTTACTCTTCTAGTAATCAACTTAAATCTTCACTATCAACCTCCAAATGAATTCATTATTATAAACATTCTCCGGTGATAATGTTAATAATCAAGTCTGTATTCCCTAGTTGTTATCACATCTCCAATTTTCAAAAATTCAATCAATCCATCTAGTAATTGATCATATTATACTATTTCATTACTGATAAACATCTCCCAAGAATTATATTGTTTATCAATGCCGTAATTTATTAATTATTTTCACACTTCCTATTTCTCCAAGAATCAATTAATTCATCTATCTAGTCATTCTAATCCTTTAAGCTCCACAAATTTTATTCTCCCAAAATTCATACTAATGTTTCCTTCTGATGATTGACATGAATCTATCGACATGTTTGTGTGCTCACCATATATCTCCTTTACTTGCGACTCTATTTATTCTCCTCCATTTTTTTAAGAAAAGAAGTATTTTTCTAACCGTGGGTAATAAAACCAAAAAGGGAAAATAGATTTTTACCAACATAGCTCTTTCAGTAGCACCTCAAGGTTAACCCTTAGGCTTTATTTTGAAAAACGAGGTCCTTTTTGGGAAAATTTTCAAGAACTAACTTTTTATCGGACTATTTGATACCTCAAAGTGTTTTTTTTATAATTTTTTGGTAAGTTGTTTGAACTTATGAAAATTTCCCCAGAAGATCAAGTTTGTTGGAATGAGTTTGAAAATGAATTTTGTAAACAATTTGATAATCGATCCTCCAAGGGTAAAACGAGTTTCAAATTTAAGCATTATATTTTTGGCCCAAAGTTGGTTTGCAAAGAGAGTTTACAAGAGGAGTATTGGATTTCTATCATTTGAATCTGGAATGAGCTTTAGATGTAAAATGGCAAGGGCAGCATATAGATGAGAGGGAATCATCTAAGAGAGATGAGATTGAGCAATGCAACTTATATTTTTGGAAATAGATATTTAAGAAATAATTCTAGACATAAAACTAACGGCCAGGCTAACTAGGTCACGACCTACAGTCGACTTGTTCTGATACCATCCGTGTCGAACCCAGATTTTACAATCCAGAATCCTCTGTGATTCCACCGCACTATTCCCTGGATCAGTAGATAGTACTCACAGATACAGAAATGAACATCAAAATACATATCATGCGGAAGCATAAATATAATAGAAGACTTACACATGGGTCGATTAGGCCGAAATCAATAAGAAGCAGCAGCGGAAACGAAGCACACAGGTGGGACCCTCAGGACATGCCCACAGGCAGCCAATTGGAGGTTCACGACCTAGCTCTCGACATCTTCATCATCTTCGTCAGCCTGTCCAGCTGTATTGCCGAAGCGTAGCGACTTGAATCCTAATTCAGGATTAGTTGTAAAGGCGAGGGTGAGCACAAACCACCGTGCTCCGCGAGCCAATACACAGGATGCAATTAGATAATATGCATGGCTTATCAAGGAAAGGCTCGGGTTATTTTATTTGCCATAAATTATTTTTGAAATATAATACATAGAAGTTTCCTGAGACCTAGCAGTTTGAACTAAAATTTAATGTGTGAAAGAATGCAACAGTAATAGCGATCCAGATTCCATCCACCATTACATGGCCTCTGCACCATATGCTAGACCTTCAGCGTTATAACCACTTACATTATCACTGGCGCAACACGCAGGGCAACTCAAAATAGGGCTTTCCACTGCCCTCCACTTTTCTATTCCCACCCACAAAATTTTTGAAATAGAACTATATCTGGTTAGATTCCTATGTCTACTCTTGACCGTGGCAATGGCTATTCGAATAGTTTTGGACTCTACAGAGTTTACACACTTTACCCACAAGAGACAGTTCACTCATTGCCCGCATGATTCCTTAGTCGTGCGGTTGAGTAGACCATCACAAGAATCAGTACAAAGTACCTCGCCCCTTCCATCATTCCTGTAATTCATATGCCTACTAATTCCACGATATCATGGATGCCATTATGTAGTGTAAAAAAGATTAGAAGTATTGTGGGGTTGTCGGATCGCACGAGGAACACATATGAGTTAAGACTTTAGTTCATATGTACAGTTACAATACTGAAATTGTACATCGTGGAGAGAATGTTAAATAGCAATGATTAAGCCAACGGATATACCAACTGAGAAGCAAGTTATGTCCATCACGTAATACACCATGTAGGAAAGAAATAGCTCTATTAATTTTTAGTTTGATCATCTTACTTAGTGATGAAGGTAACTTATTTCCGATGATTAATATTTAAGAGCCACGCCACATTGATTTGGCTATATCCTACTAATTTAGTTTTAGTACAGATTTGCTAATCACGATCAAGACACCATATGTCTAATTCAGGATTGCTTAATATGCAAAAGCGTCCTCAATCACACGAATTAGCAAACCACCGAGAAACATTAGGCCCTTATTATTCAGCGAAAGATGAATCAACAATAGAAGTGTTAGAAATTGGCCCATGTGAGCAAGGCCCACTTCCTTAATTCCAAAGCATGCACGATTTAGTACCATATTGCTAAGACAAGGTGGATGAGACAATTAGGAGCGCTTGCAACTCCTTGAATCATGTGACACACGGATAGGGATGGCACGAGGGGCTATGGCTAATCACACACATGCGCACCCTGCACCTTGCATCAAGTCCATCTTTATTTTTGCTGAACCCTGCACCACCCTCTCTTTCTGTTTGAATGAGATTCAAACATTTAAATGAGGCAGTTACAAGTGAATTTACACTGCTTAATTTGTGATTTGATGAGGCGATTACGGTGCATAATTCTGTTTAAACGCAGCGATTGCGGTGAATAACTACATCACCCATAAAGGGCGAGAGACGTCCAGAAGAAACAAAGAGTTTTCCACCTCCATTCTTCCTCTACTTTCGCTCTACAAGCTTGTCTTTGTTGTGTTGTGCCTTCGAATCTCGCCGACCTTTCTTCCGTGCACCGGAAGGAGGGAGAGTGGCTATCTCGAACCGTTGCGCAGAGAGTACCGCACAGGCGGCAATAAGGTTTTGGGTAGCGCATCTGCGCGTCAACTCGCTTCATCGTGTCATCTACGTTTTGCCTTGCATCAAGCCTCTGCCGCTTCTTGTTCTTCATCAAGCTCAAAAGATAGTCGTTCGTGCATTCGTTCGACTTTGTTACTATATTTTCCTTGTGTTTATTCTGATGTATGAGGAGTAGCTGCTGGTAGAAGTAATCTTTGCATGAGTGGTTTATTGTATTTGTCTCCTAGTAAAATTTGGAACTAAAATATTGCCCACATCTTCAACAAGAAGATGATTACGAAGGAATGCTTATTATTTTATGTAGTCTTGAGCAACAACAGCGTGGGTACATGCTTTTCACAGATGTACATGTGTATGTACTCGATTAAATAAGACATACGTCTATCCTAGGAATCTAACACAAGTTGGTGGGAATAAACACCCTCACCTCCATTTACTTTTTATCCCTATTGTAGTGTATGTCAAAACCAGACTGAGCTTTGTAGCCCAGCCTGAAGCTCGAAAAAACAATTTTTGTGAATAAAAAGTAATTGTCTAAATACACTTTCCAAATAAAGATATTATTTTTAATTATTTTGTGAATAGATATTATTTTTAAAATTAATGATTGTTTTATCAATCTATTTCAAGCTTTGGGCCTGGCCCACGTGCCAAAAATCAGGTCACTTGCCCCATGCAAAGGTTAATTCATGAATAGTGTGATGATGACTCAATTCAGTCACTACGTATGCTTTTGAAGTTAATGAATGCCATTGACTGCTTTGAATCGATTGTTATTACTATTGTAAAATGAGGTCAAATGGGTATAGAACTGGTAGGTTCAAACGCTTAAACACCCTTGGAAATATTTGCACTTGCATTAAGAAGAATCCCATCGTGGCATGTTAAGTATGAATATACTCATTCTTGGATATTTTGATCGGATCATGAGGTGCATGACGAGGAAGAGGCTATTGGTGACGGATACTTTGATGGTGATGACTACGTGTTCTAGGTCACATCTATACTCAAGTGTACCATACGGTTTTCAGTGTCTTTTGGATCTTCTGGTTGTAAATAAATAAATTAGCCTAGAGGCTGTGAAACATGTAAAATTGGCTGATGTGCCGTAAATTCTTTATGAACTAAACACTAGTAATGTAATCGTAAGTAGGTATTGTTTATCGATCTGTGTGTGACTGAAATCCTATCGATCTGTGTGTGTTGTAGGAAAACAAGGCATTTATTGGAAAATAGGTATTCCCACGTACTACTACAGAAAACCATATTATAGATGGTTCAGAAACGTCATCACAGATGGTTTTGTGAGCCGTCTGAATTTATTGGTCAGTAATGATACGAGGTCATCACAAACATCTTTCAAACCGTCTGTGGTGTAAATATCACAGTTGGTTTTTAACTAAAAACCATGTATGATATATAAATATCACATACAGTTTTAGTTAAAAACCGTCAGTGATATCTAAATATCACATATGTTTTTTAGTTAAAAACCGTCAGTGCTATTCTCTTCTACCCCTAAATCTATTTCAGTTTATTGCCTAGCCTCAGGAAATGCTAGCCATGCCCTCTGAAACAAGCAGATCAACATGTACATGTATGCATCCCATTCACATCTCAATTCATTTCACAAACATAAAACATCGAGTAGGTTACTCATAGCACTGCATACATAAGAAGACACTTGCAATTTTGCAAAGATAAACTTCACACTACAAATTCAAAAAATGCTTACACTACATTAAACTACAATCTAAAATAAATGGTGCAGAAAAACTACATTACCTTCTTCCTTTCCATCTTCCTTGCCATTGCCTTCTTCCTTGCCAGTTGCCCTTGCCATTGCCTTCTTCCTTGCCAGTCGCCCTTGCCATATGACTTCTTCCTTGCTAGTCGCCCATGCCATTGCCTTCTTCCTTGCCAGTTGCCCATGCCATTGCCTTCTTCCTTGCCAGTCGCCTATGCCATTGCCTTCTTCCTTGCCAGTCGCCCTTGCCATTGCCTTCTTCCTTGCTAGTCGCCCTTGCCATTGCATTCTTCCTTGCCGGTCGCCCTTGCCATTTGCCATCTTCCTTGCCGGTCGCCCTTGCCATTGCCTTCTTCCTTGCCGGTCGCCCTTGCCATTGCCTTCTTCCTTGCCAGTCGCCCTTGCCATTTGCTTTCTTCCTTGCCAGTCACCCATGCCATTGCCTTCTTCCTTGCCAGTCGCCCATGCCATTGCGTTCTTCCTTGCCAGTCGCTCTTGCCATTGCCTTCTTCCTTGACAGTCGCCCTTGCCAAACCCTTCCTACCCTTGCCAGTCACCCTTGCCAAACCCCTTCCTACCCTTGCCACACACAAATGAGTTGTAGTACTGGTGGTATTTGTTCGAGGTG
Organism: Dendrocalamus sinicus; assembly: GCA_036346575.1. NCBI lineage: Eukaryota > Viridiplantae > Streptophyta > Magnoliopsida > Poales > Poaceae > Dendrocalamus > Dendrocalamus sinicus. Next base: position 32,655,500 of record CM070652.1, on the reverse strand, counting down.
TAGGGAGAGGGGGTTAATAAGGAGAACGGTGTCTGCCATTGTATCCGGAGAGAATGGACGAGTGAGATCGGGATCCTGGGGGATATGCTACGGATCGATGACATGGTAGGACATTATAGATGGTTCGGATTACAAACCGTCTGTGATAGACATCATAGACGGTTCATAACAAAAACCGTCTATGATAACAGGAGATATCACCAAGACAATATACTGATACAATATAAATAGCTAGTCTCAAAGGTAAAATAGAAAATATTTATATGAATTATATATACTCATTTGAAAGGTTTCGACGAGATCTACAACTTTGCAGTTGAGGTGAAACCCAAATTCTGAAGGGAAGATCAAAAATTTTGGCAAAAACATAAACCAAAAACTTAAAACACAAATTTGGGGCTAAAGATGGCCAATTTTGAGAGTCTTTGTGGGTGACTTGCGCAAGCCGGTCATTGTTTTCGATCGGGCGCGTCGTTAGCTTTCCAACGAGTACAAGAATGTCGGAAATGGACACCGTATGCAAAAGTTATGTCCATTTTACTGAAAGTGTCTCAAAACTGAATCTTACTCGGACTTAGGCGGGAAATCATGAAATTTTTCGGGATTGCAAGGCGAAAAATATAACACAGACGGTTTTTAATACAAACCGTCTATGATAACATCATTATCACAGATGGTTTTTAATAAGAACCGTCTATGATACTTCACAGATGGTTCTTGATAAGAATCGTCTATGATGTCCGCCATTATCACAAACGGCTCTTATCTAGAACTATTCATGTACTTCATAGACGGTTCTTATTAAAACCGTCTATGAAAATACCACAGATGGTTATTTGTATGAACCGTCTATGATACTTGCAGCGAGACGGTTTTAGGAACCGTCTATGTGTAAGTGTCCATTTAGCCTCTTAGGCTAGTTGTATCTATGGAAAAAATGTTGCGAAAACCAAAAGGAAAAAATCACATCCGGTCTTCAACTCTATCGAGTCTACTTTTCCCCTCAACTCCAAACCATTTATTTTTATTCCGTAGATGCCAATACTAGGACAAATCTCATCTAAAGGATAATTCCATGGGTGGGTATGCTACCCTGTACATGTGGGGTCAGTTAATGATGTTGTAGCCAACTTATCAAAACTAATGGCACGTGCTACCATGGCGGTGGTATCTGCAGTGCTCCATATCTTACGATGCGAGAGTTTAGTAGGTGACATGTGTTGCTTGCGGCTGTTTTGTGAGGAATATTGCAAACCATTTATACGTTCTTAGGGATATTGCAAACCATCAATATTGTTGAGGGCTCCTTTTCTCTCAATTTTGATTGTCCAAAATATTGTCGTTGCTAGGGATGGCATTCTTACCTGATAAGCCAATTACCCATGGAAAAAACCCTAACAGAGGTGGATATGTTCCTCCTATCACTCAATGGGAAACACATCCTATTGTTATTTCCACAGCTTTCCTATTTGTTATTGTCGAGTAACTATTACTTCCTTCATCCACAAATGTAGGACAGTTTTGATATTTTAGGTGTCCAATGCAATAATTTGACTACAATTTATTATCATAATATAATAGTAAAAATAATAAAAAATATATGTTATGAAAGTATTTTGCAAGGCAAATCTAATAGTATTATTTTCATGTAGTCAATCGATATATTTTAACATATACTATTGGTCAAAGTTTAAAAAGCATGATCGTACGGAACCCATGGCGGTCTATATTTGTGGACTGAGGGAGTATAAATTAAGGCAACAAAACAAGAGATGGCATGATGTACGTCTATTCTCTATCTCTTTATCACTCTCCACGTGTCCCAACGGGTGACAGTGTCGGGTGGATTGGAGGAGAGATCCGTGACTTAATGGGAGAGGAGCGAAGGAGATCTTATTGGCTGTGTCGGCGCAAAGTGGAGGAGGTCTCGACAACCATGTGGTGGAGAAGATCCTGGCGGCCTCTTGGGTGAGGAGCAGAGGAGAAGATCCTATTGGCCATGTCAACGCAAAGTGGAGGAGGGGATTGCGGCAGCCTCCATAGTGCGAGAATCTGAAGAGGAGGTGGGAGGCTGCGCGGGCGCCCACCCGATAGCCCTAGTAGAGGAATCGCCACCGGATGTGGCCGCCACCGATCAGATTGTATTCATCTCCTTTGCCTATCCTTATGCTGCTGCTTCACGAGCATACAAGCATGCTGTGGGTAATAGACACCGCAGACGATGGGATGAGAGACGATGTCTACACGTTGCGATTGGCGAGCGTGGGCATTGGAGACGAACTCTGCCCATCATGGGCATGGAATCTTTGTCGGGCATGTGCATGGGATAGCTAGCCCACTGCGTGATTGCCATCCCTAGTGCATGTGCATGGGATAGCTAGCCCACTGCGTGATTGCCATCCCTAGTAGTTTCCATCCAAGAGAAGGTGTCTCATCGTTGCATGGTCTATCTCACTCAATGGGAAATCATGCCGTTGTTTTTTTAACAGCTTTCCTATTTGTTGTTGACGAGTAGCTATTATCAATTATGGTAACAAAACAAGAGATGGCGTGATGCACGTGTGTCTCTCTCTTATCTCTATTATCAATGTAGAGCACCTCACTTACATAATTGCATGAGATCCATATCTCACGTAGGGGGCCATACGTGCTGTAAACAGAGATGCCTAGACAATTAATCCTGAAAACAGAGATGGGGTGAAGCACGACTACCCTCCCCCTACTGCAGACAACTAATCTAGACGTCCCGGCCCTAATACAGATATCACTAATATACGAAGTATGGTTTTCGTGATGCAAGAGATGATGGCCTCTTTCTTTTGTTGCATCAAAGACCTCGCTATCACAGGTCTTTGGGAGGAAGAACACAACAAAGAAGTTACTTAATTAGTGTGATGATCTTACTTAGTGATATATCCATCACGTAATACACCATGCATGTAGGAAGGAAATATCTCTATTTTTAGTGTGATGATCTTACTTAGTGATATTTAGCAACTGGACAATATACATCCGACCAAGGTAACTAGAAGGGTTAATAAAAGAGGAATTTATTGCCGAAGATTAATATTTAAGTGCCACGCCACTTTGATTTGGCTATATCCTACTAATTTAGTCTTAGTACAGATTTGCTAATCAAGATCAAGACACCATATGTCTAATTCAGGATTGCTTAATATGCAAAAGGGTCCTTAATCACAGGAATTAGCAAAGCACCGAGAAACCATAACTCTTATTATTCAGCGAAAGATGAATCCACAAGAGGATAACACTGTATCGAAGATGATTATGGAGGAACGCTTATTATTTTGTGTGGTCTTCAGAGCAACAGAGCACTGGTACATGCTTTCCACGATATCGATGCTTATGGAGGAATCTGACCCGAGTGGATGGGAATAAACACCCTCACTTCCATCTGGCCTGTCCTTATATACTTACATCCGTGACAGGTCGCTACTGAGACGACCTGGGGTTGCTACTCGACAGAAGGTGCTCGACGGATTGCTGCAGCTGCGCCGGGCAGATGCAGCCGTTCCTGAGCACGCAGTCGACGAAACCCTCGCGGAGTCTGCTTCTCTGAGGGAGAGCCCCTCTCCCACAAGATCAGCGCACTTGTCGTAGCAGATGCAGGAACCGGGCAGAGGCATCTCGCCTACCTGTTGGATGCAGCCATCCTCCTTGCCTTTGTTGTCTTCAGCAGCGGCCATTCCGTTGAGCAGGATGGCCAGCATCACGCAAATGACAACCATCTTCTGTTGGATTATGTGGGCCAAGCCCATATAATAAGAATAATTCCTATTAAATCTCAAAGGCCCACTCATGCAAAGGAGGCATGCATGAGACCTTTAGTACCATATTGCTAGTTCTAGGAGAGGAAGACCACCTTAAAAGGGATGGTGCACTCCTAGCCACTTGAGGCATGTGTGGGAGAGAACTAGAGGATAACACGTGCGGCTCGCTGCCGCCTCGCCTCGCCGGGCCGGGCCGGGCCGGGCGGGCGGGCGGGCGAGCGGAGGGCGCGGCGCCGGCACCTGCGTGAATGGTCCGCCAAAATCCGCTCCAGGTGCTTGCGCAGATGCGGCTTCCTTTTGCAATTTTATCTTTTGCTGTTTTGTGTGGCGGTGAGTCCGGATCGGTTACGCGACTAATCCGGTTCGGTTACGAGTTATGGAGAACGTCGCAGCGTCTTGATCACGCGTCCGGTTTTCTATAAATACGAGTCGCAGCCTCCATACAAGATACAACGCGAAAATCAATCTAGGTTTTGCCTCCTCCATCCATTGTGCTGCGCCGTCCCACGTAGTCTACTCCGTCCGTCCGCCGGCGTGCATCGTCGTTCGGAGAGCAGTCTCCGAACCGTCGCTTCAAGTCCTGCACCGGAGAGGCGAATAAGGTTTTTGGGAAGCGCTCTGCGCGCTCGCCGCTGTAGCTCGCTCGTCTTCCTCGCTCGTTCGGCTTCGCGATCGTCATCGACCGTGTCATCCTCACCGTGCTGCGGCGTCTACATCGGCAAACCGATCGAACAGAACCATCGATGCGTAATGAGTCATGTTCTCCGTATTAGATCTGTTCATATACGCTTTCTGGTTTACATGTCTAGATCTTTTATGCCGTGATGGTTCTGTTATTTTGCGTGCATGATGTCATGATTTATTTATGGAATAAATTAAACCTACATGTGCTTATATATTCAACAATCCAAAAACCTTATTGTAGGCATTGTGGTTTTACTATGGCTGGATTTGCCGATGCACCGAGGCGGATAAATTCTCCGGTGTGCACTTTAAGAGATGGCGATTAGGGTCACTCGCGGCTTCTCGCTATGAATGTATTCGGGTTAGTAATGGCAAGCTGAAGGTGTTCTTGATGCTGAAAAGCGAAAGAATTCGAGATCGCCACTACTCTCTTTGTTGGATGCATTCTTAGTGTTCTTCTTTGACCGTCTGCATGCGAGGTGTATATGCACATGACAGACGCGAAGGAGTTATGGGATGCACTGAATTCCAAATACGGTGCTACTGATGCCAGCAATGACATGTATGTCATGGAGCAATTTCATGACTACAAGATGGTTGATAACCGTTCTGTAGTAGATCAGGCTCATGAGATACAGACGCCATTGCCAAGGAACTCGAACTCTGAAGTGTGCCTTACCCGACAAGTTTGTGGTGGATGTATTATTGCGAAATTACCTTCTTCATGGAGGAATTTCGGAACAGCACTCAAACACAAGAGACAAGAGTACTCTGTTGAGAATCTGATTGGGTCTCTTGAAATTGAGGAGAAAGCTCGGAAAAGGACGCTGTGTCTAAGGGTGATGGAGGCGTCTAGTGCCAATGTGGTACGAAACCCTCAAGCAAGAACAAAGGAAATTTGTTAAAGCCCAACAGTCAACCAACTTCAAGAAGAAGAAGAACAACAACAATCAGGATGATAGAACTTGCTTTGTGTGCGGTGAGCCTGGTCACATGGCCAAGAAGTGCCCACAACGCAAAGGAAAGAAGGCACCTGCAGGACAGACTTCTAAGTCTGTCAACGTGACCATTGGCAAGACTGGAGATGGGACTGGGTATGGTAATTTACCTCATCGTTCTTTCAGTTAGTCAATCTACCAATTGGTGGATTGATACAGGAGCTAATGTACATGTGTGTGCTGATATTTCGTTGTTTTCTTCTTATCAGGTCGCCCGAGATTCCTCCGTCCTAATGGGGAATGGGTCACATGCTACTGTTCATGGTGTTGGCACGGTAGATCTGAAGTTTACTTCGGGAAAGATCGTGCAGCATGTCCCTTCTATAGACAAGAATCTCGTTAGTGGCTCCCGTTTATGTAGAGACGGGCTTAAGTTGGTATTTGAGTCTAATAAAGTAGTCGTGTCTAAACATGGACATTTTATTGGTAAAGGCTATGAGTGCGGAGGCTTGTTCCGCTTTTCCCTTTCAGATTTCTGCAATAAGACTGTAAACCATATTTGTGGCAGTGTGGATGATGAGGCTAATGTTTGGCACTCACGTCTATGTCATATTAATTTTGGTTTGATGTCTCGGCTTTCAGATGAATTTAATTCCAAACGTTTCCATCACCAAAGGTTCTAAATGCCATAGTGTGTGCAATCAAAGCAACCTCGTAAGCCTCACAAGGTCGCGAGGAGAGAAACTTGGCACCACTAGAACTCCTGCATTCAGATCTTTCGAGATGAATGGTGTGTTGACGAAGGGTGGAAAACGATATTTCATGACTTTGATTGATGATGCAACTAGGTTACATATGTGTATTTATTGAAAACGAAAGATGAAGCTTTAGACTATTTTAAAATCTATAAGGCGAAGTTGAAAACCGCTTAAATAGAAAGATAAAAGGCTTAGGTCGGATCGTGGTGGAGAGTATTTCTCAACGAATTTGACTTATTTTGTGAGGAACATGGCATTATACATGAGAGGACGCCTCCTTATTCTCCCGAGTCAAATGGGATTGCCGAAAGGAAAAACCGCACGTTGACTGACTTGGTGAATGCCATGTTAGACACTGCGGGATTACCTAAGGCATGGTGGGGGGAGGCTTTGCTAACCTCTAATCATGTATTAAATAGAGTTCCTAACAGAAATAAGGACAAAACACCATACGAGGTATGGATTGGGAGAAAACCATCACTTTCTTACTTGCGTACATGGGGGTGCTTGGCGAAAGTTAATGTGCCAATAACTAAGAAACGCAAGCTTGGACCTAAAACTGTGGACTGTGTATTTCTGGGATATGCTAATCATAGCATTGCCTATAGATTTTTGATAGTTAAAACTGAGGTACCTGACATGCATGTTGGTACAATTATGGAGTCTCGAGATGCAACATTCTTTGAGAATATTTTTCCTATGAAGGATACACATAACACTACTAGTCAACCTTCTGAAATAATTCCCAGTTCAATCACATCACCTGAACCTTTTGAACATACACATGAACTTGTCAATGAGGAGGATGACAGTGGAGCTCCTAGAAGGAGCAAGAGACAAAGGATATTCAAATCCTTTGGTGATGATTTCACTGTGTACCTTGTGGACGACACTCCCAAGTCTATTTCGAGAGCGTATGCATCCTCGATGCGGACTCATCGGAAGGAGGCTGTCCAGTAGTGAAATGGATTCCATTATCGCTAATGGAACACGGGAGTTGACAGATAAACCTTATGGGTGCAAACCTGTAGGGTGCAAGTGGGTGTTCAAAAGAAGCTTAGGCCTGATGGTACTATTGAAAAGTACAAGGCTCGGCTTGTTGCCAAGGGCTATACTCAGAAGAAGGCGAAGATTTCTTTGACACTTACTCACCGTTGCTAGGCCGACCACAATTCGAGTACTACTTGCTTTGGCTGCCTCACATGGTCTTCTCGTTCATCAAATGGACGTTAAGACAGCTTTTCTAACGGAGAGCTGGATGAGGAAATTTACATGGAACAACTGATGGATTTGTAGTAGAAGGTCAAAAGGCAAGGTGTTAAAGCTGTTGAAATCTTTGTATGGTCTCAAACAAGCCCCGAAGCAGTGGCATGAGAAGTTCGATAGAACACTGACATCTGCAGGCTTTGCTGTCAATGAGGCAGATAAATGTGTATACTATCGCTATGGTGGGGGTGAGGGAGTTATTCTATGTTTGTATGTGGACGACATCCTGATTTTTGGGACAAACATCAATGTGATAAATGAGGTCAAATCATACTTGTCTCAAAACTTTGATATGAAAGATCTGGGAGTGGCTGATGTTATTCTAAACATTAAATTGGTTAGAGGTGAGGATGGGATTACACTTTTGCAATCTCATTATGTGGAAAAGGTCTTGAGCCGTTTTGGCTTTTCCGACAAGCCTTCTCCAACACCTTATGATCCTAGCGTGTTACTTCGTAAGAATAAGAAAATTGCTAGGAATCAGTGGAATACTCCTGGATAATTGGCTCACTAATGTACCTAGCTAGTGCAACAAGGCGGACATCTCCTTTGCTGTGAGCAAATTGAGTCGGTTTACATCTAACCCGGAGATGATCACCGGAAGGCGCTTGAGCGAGTGTTGCGCTATCTGAAAGGTACCTCGAACTTTGGACTTCATTATACCGGGTACCCGTCGGTCTTTGGAGGGTTATAGTGATTCCAACTGGATCTCGATCTTGATGAGATCAAAGCCACTAGTGGATATGTTTTCACTATTGGTGGTGGTGTTTGTTTCATGGAGGTCTTGCAAGCGACCATTTTGACGAGGTCAACCATGGAAGCGAGCTTGCGGCACTAGACACTTTGCTATTGTTGAGGCGAAATGGCTACGAGATCTATTGATGGATCTACCTACGGTGGAAAAGCGAGTGCCGCCTATCCTTATGAATGTGATAATCAAACCGTTATCGCTAAAGTGAACAGTTCTAAGGATAATATGAAATCGCCTGCATGTTAAGAGACGATTGAAGTCATCCAGAAATTGAGAAACTCCGAGTTATAACCTTGGATTACATCCAAACAGATAAAAACTCGCAGATCCCTTTACAAAGGGACTATCACGGAATGTGATAGATAGTGCATCGAAGGAGATGGGTATGAGACCCATGTGAGTTATCTATGGTAGTAACCCAACCTATGTGATCGGAGATCCCGTGAATTAGGATCCGGAAAAACAAGCCATTAGTTAACGGAGGAGAGTAATTTCAACCCTCTCTATGTGAAGATGCAATACTCTCGAAGCGCAAGGCAGGTTGACTAAGGTCTTATTGTGTTCCATTGGCTTTTAGAAGCGAAGACGCTATCCTGCAGAGCGTTCTTGAAAGAACACACCTATATGAGCCCGACTGTTAGTCGCAGTCTATGGAGATCTTGGGTAATTTCCTACTAAGCTCATGAAGAGACCAAGGAGTATGACTTATACGCTCCAACCGAGGGTAGCCTCATCGGCGGCCTAGTATCGATTAAGTCTTTAAGTGAAGCTTGCTTGCACCAAACTTGCAATTCAAGGCATAGTCCATTGTTCAAGTTGTGAGTAAGTGTAACTTGAGTTCTAGGTGGATGTTCAACCTTAATCGGTCTCCATCGAAATACTGATATATAAACAGTACATTGGAATTCAGGCAAATCTCTGTGGGACTTTGAGATCTGGTGGGGGATTGTTGGATTATGTGGGCCAAGCCCATATAATAAGAATAATTCCTATTAAATCTCAAAGGCCCACTCATGCAAAGGAGGCATGCATGAGACCTTTAGTACCATATTGCTAGTTCTAGGAGAGGAAGACCACCTTAAAGGGATGGTGCACTCCTAGCCACTTGAGGCATGTGTGGAGAGAACTAGAGGATAACACGCGCTCGCTCGCCGCCTCGCCGCGGGCCGGGCCGGGCTGGGCGGGCGGGCGGGCGGGGGCGCGCGCGCGCACGGCACTGCGTGAATGGTCCGCCAAAATCCGCTCCAGTGCTTGCAGATGCGCTTCCTTTGCAATTTTATCTTTTGCTGTTTTGTGTGGCGGTGAATCCGGACCGGTTACGCGACTAATCCGGTTCGGTTACGAGTTATGGAGAACGTGCAGGCGTCTTGATCACGCGTCCTGGTTCAATCTAGGGTTTTGCCTCCTCCATCCATTGTGCTGCGCCGTCCCACGTAGTCTACTCCGTCCCGTCCGCCGGCGTGCACTGTCGTTCGGGAGAGCAGGTCTCCGGAACCGTCGCCTTCGAAGTCCTGCACCGGGAGAGGGCGAATAAGGTTTTGGGAAGCGCTCTGCGATCGCTCGCTGTAGCTCGCTCGTCTTCCTCGCTGCTCGGCTTCGCGAATCGTCATCGACTTCGTGTCATCCTCACCGTGCTGCGGCGTCTACATCGGCAAACCGATCGAAACAGAACCATCGATGCGTAACAGTCATGTTCTCCGTATTAGATCTGTTCATATACAGTTTCCTGGTTTACATGTCTAGATCTTTTATGCCTGTGATGGTTCTGTTATTTTGCGTGCATGATGTCATGATTTATTTATGGAATAAATTAAACCTACATGTGCTTATATATTCAACATCTTCTTCGTCTGAGCTGCGGAAGCCATTGTTGAGAGACCACTCGCAACAATTAATAATGGATGTGATCGAGCTGTTGGCAAGTAGTGGCTCCAAGCGGCGGGCAGGCCGTGGTATTTATATAGAGAGAGCAAAGACCGTTTTCCTGGTTGCCCGGGCCCGTCTAGGCTAGGCTATGCCTACAGTTGTGCAGTAATCAAGTTTTGCTGCTGCTGCTCTATGTATGCCCCGTTCTTTCCAGACCGTCGGATCCAGATTTTGTCAAATCCAGAACACTCCGTAATTCCACTACACTATTTCCTAGATCAGTAGATATATTGCTAAATTATTTTATATATTACATGAACTATACCATTCATTAATATTTCCAACTGAGTTTAAATAAACCACATTGGGCCAGATTTACATAAGAGTTGATCGGACCAAGTAGATACATTAACAAAAGCGAAAATGGAAGCGACAACAAAATGTGAGACACCATCTTAATTACCACATGGCAAGTAACTGGAGGTAACAAGATGACTTACTACTTTCTAAGAATCTAGATAACAGATGTGCACACAGATTACCATCGATATTTGCCTATCTCGAGGTAAGAGCTATACTACTAGAGAATGTCTTACTCTCCACCATCTTCTCTTCCATCAGCTCCTGGTTCACCGTAGTATGCGTTGTGATCTTGATTCTTAGGTTCTGTAAGATTTAGTGAGAAGGGTGAGCATAATCAAGTGTTTTCTGCAAGCCAATACACATAGAATACAGAATACTGAAACAAGGCTTATCGATGGTGGCTCGGTTCTTTTATTTGCTAAAGACGTTTGAAAACTACAATAAGTGTGAAAGCTTTTGAGACCTAGAATTTTTACTAAACAAGATTTTCTAACGTGTTTTAGAGAATGCAATATTAGTAGTGTAGGTTACATTTACCATTACATGGTGCACTCCACCAATGATATAGTTGGTTCTTGGGTTCCAATCATCTGGTTACAACCGCACAGAGAAATCAAAGATAGGATTCCCACCACCCTTTCTGGTTTTCATCCAAACCACAAGACGAGTAAGTCCCCATGCCTGCCCAAGACCGTGGGCATGATTGTTTGAATAGTTTTTTCTCCGTAGAGGTTGTACGTTTTACCCATAAGAAACAATCAACTTGTTATATTTCATATTTTTCCTTAGACATGTGATCAAGAAGATCATTATAAGGCTTTTACAATACCTCGCCCTGTCATCATCTCGACCAATGGGTTTACCCCTTCTGATGGACACATAGTTGTTAAGGAAGTTCCACGACAACACAGAGGAATAGCACCCTCCACTCGGTATCCCAAACAAACTGGATCAACATCCGCATGCACTAGTCATCGAATAGTGAGGGAAGTTCCCTGATGACATAGAGGAACACCAGCTTATACAAGGTGCCCCAATCAAGCCAGATAAGCATCCACATACACCATCTCCACCTTCCACTATTTGAGATGACTCTAAGGTCTGGTAAACTATTTAGCCAAGTCATACCCATTATAGACTGTGGTTGCATTATTTTACATTAGGAGATCGTCACAAGATTTAGTTCATAGAGTTATCTGGGCGGTTTTACCGCAAATCACACTCTCATGCTCGAACCGCACCAACCCACTTACCATACACCCACATATTTAAGCAAGCTTTAGGATTTTTGGGAGCATAAAATAATCGCATTCAACATACCAGCCACCTCCCACCACTGGCTGCCCAAACCGAATTTTCATGTTTGAAATGATGTTGGGGCAAATTAATGCCCCTCATTATCTAAGTAAGGGTAAGCATTGCACTTAGATACAACTTATAACTAGCATGGTTACCATTAAATTTCTAGTGTGACAATGATTATGTGATCAAATTCCCAAGGGGTGGGGTATAGAAGTGCAATTAATAGGCAAGTATCTATAATCTTAAGATGAACATAAATTTGCATAACAAGTAAAAGCATGAAATTAGATAATTTAAACAACCATAATTTGCAGCAAAATGTATGTTCAACATGATCAAAGTATTGATTTATCTAAATCACAAGTTAGTTGTTCCGTATGAATCGTCTGTGATGTATTCATCCAGTATAGCCTCTTTTATAGCAGTGCATTCTCAACTGTCCTGTAGTTATACACAATGTTAGTGTTGTCTATAGTAATTGTTTTTCTGATCCTCTGTGCAGATGCTATAGTAATTGTTTTTCTGATCCTCTGTGCAGATGGATGAAATTTTGTGAGTTGAACAAAACCATGTTACTTTTTACAGGAAGAGCGTACTTGTCAAAGTGGAGCTGTCATCTGTTAGGAACCTACAAGACATTCTGTCGAGATGGAGCTGTGACTATGTTGAAACCTGCATGCTTTTTATATTGTATATATAGGGCTTTCAGGTGGCACAGTCTACTTTGAAATGTTCTATAGAAGTTGAAATGAAGCTTCTTTGGCAAGCCGTTTGCCTCAAAAGAACTGCAACCCAAGGGATTTAGTAAAGGTTTGGATATGGGCTGCAATTTTCTTTAGGTTGAGAAGATAAATGGTTGTTGATAAGATAAATGTTCGATGACAACTCTGTAGCATGATGAATGGAGAATGATGCGGACTGAATGCATTCCAAGACAAATTTAGATACATCCATTGGATTTTAGTTTTGCTTTATCAGGATATGATGCTGTCAACTAGATGGCTTGTTACAAAGCATGTCAATCAAAATTTTCCTTGTAATAGAAAATTTCTATAATATGTTTATTTTATTTTGAGTGAAATTTTGCTCTGTTGGAGCATGGTTGAGTGGAATTGTACTTTTGGATTTCCAAATGATTATGTAAAATATCAAAACAAATATTGAAAACTAGAAGGATAAACCCTGCAGGCCTGTTAGGTCCTAAAAGTCGCAAGGCTTATTAAATTTTTTAAACGGTTATATGCATTGCAAAAGCCAAAATTTCGTGAATCGCCATTGGCGATGCCGAAGCCTTAATGTGTTGGTGCAGCCTAAAGACATCCGTTGCGATCTTGCAATGATTATATATTGCTACCTATTACCAACGTTTCTATATGTGCTGCGTTAGACCACCGCAACGTACGGCAGCAATATATGTCAACGCATGCTAAATGCATTGGTATAAACCCTATCAACGCTTATTTGGACTTCTGGAAACGCATATATACATTGCTAAAGGAGTGTTCATGTTGTAGTGAACCTAGTAAAAAAGCAGTAATGTTTCACGTTGCATACAGTCAAACCCTTTTAAACTTTCGGACACGGCAAGAAAATTATATTGAAGGGGTAGAGGCATCAACTTGATAGGGCATGTTCGGACGATGGCAACCGATCGACGAAATTCTGCTGTATGCAGGCTGAAGCCCGGGAAGATATATACCTTCTCAACCATGGATAAGTTGGTGCACCATTGAATAACCCGATCGAGCTGCGAATTAACTAACTAATTGCATCCAAATTAAGTAAAACGCATGGTAGAATTAATAGTATTATATAATATAGTAGGCAGATAGAAATATCTCCGTGCGGCTGCAGCGTACAACGTACGTACTTTATTGCAAGCATCGAAATTAATTAAATACAACACATGCATGCATGTTACAATAATATTATAGCAGACAAACACAGACATCATATCTCTGCGTACAACTTTATTGTTATGTTACAAGCATATATACAAACGATGAGATGGGCACAGACATACATATTTTATTTTGCAGCAATACATATCGCACAGTCAACGCACGTGACTGAACATATATAATTAAGCTGCGATAACCGAGGGTTACGTTATTAAACATGCGACAATGGATTATTAATGCGAACAAAGTAACATATATATATATATAGACTCAAATTGACTCTGCACGTGCGTACGCAGATATGACAGTACGTTCGAGGCTACCATGCATCCTACGCACCAGTAGGACGTGGTTCGCCATTGACTGGTTTATGGCAGATGCAGTCGTTCTTTAGCACGCAGTTGACGAAGCAGGTCCTAATTTCTTCAGCTTTCTCACCACCCTCTAGGATGCACTTTCCGGCACAAGCGCAGTTCTTGGAGCAGATGCAGCTTCCGGGGAGAGGAACTTCGGATATATTATCAACGCAGGGTTCGGGTTTGGGCATAGCCGCGGCCATTCCGATGAACAGGATGGCCATCATCATGCAGATGACAACCATCTTCTTCGTCTGAGCAGCGGAGGCCATATCGCGTGCTGAGGCTATATATGCAATGCTATTGGCGTGTGTGTGTGTGTGTATGCTGGCTTAGATCTCAAGCTTGTGCTGCTCCAATCGGCAGGCGCCTGGTATTTATAGAGAGCCAATGCATGCATGCCCCGTTTATAATTTCCTTATCCGAAAAGAACTAGGAACTGCCCCGTACTTTCTTTCCAGACCATGTATATTAATGATCGAGCTACTACTTTCCAGACCATGTATATGTATTTATACCCTGGACTGGAGCTAGCATAATTAGGGTGATTGATGATGGTTAATCTAACAACATGAACGGAAGAAGCTAAAATGGTTTTGAGTTGAGAGTTCGCAAAATGTAGATGCATCTATATATGCAGACGCAGTACTGTGTCAAGTGGTGGATCCAAATTAACATAAACACTGCAGGTGCTGCAAAACTGGAAGAAAAAAAATAAGCTAGTAATTTTGCACCATTTCTTGTTAGGAAATTAAATTTGTCAGCGCGCACCGCATCTTCTGACCTAATCTTAACATTTTACCATTACAACGTTCAATTATTACAAAAAGCCAGCAAATTCTATCATCCAAATGCAATATTCTGTACAACTACTTGTTGCATCGCCACTACTTGCAATCTTATTCGCTTAATTAAGTATCTAAACCTATGGAAAAAATTATACAACAAGGCCAGGCTCTGTCTGTGCAGGTGCAGGGGTTCATGATTTACCATAATATAGTTCAAAATTCTCATGGACGAATTACTTGTTTTTAGGATTTGATTGCTATCGTCACATTTGCCAAACGATGGATTCCAGTTATGAAAAGTTAATCTGATTGAATAACTTTAGCAAGAAACCCCAGTGTGCATGCGTGGTAGTGTATATGCATGTACGTACGTCTCCCTTATAATGGCAAAACAAACAAAGAAACCCCTGTGTGGAGTTTATCCACGTACAAGCAACATCAAAATTAAGAGCTGCTTTTGTCCATGTCTGCTGCCTGATCCACCATCCTCCTGTACGTATTCTCCAGAAAACAACCGATGTCGTGACTCACACCACACCTCATGTCGCCATGCGTGGCCATGCGTTTATCTCATACAAATAGTTCTAGGCCTGCTTATATGTGTTTTTCTCGTACAAATACAATGCATGCTTGCCCCTTGATAATATATCTCCCTAGCGTTTTTAGAGAATGAAGTTGGTTGAATGAAATTGATGCAATGTGGTAAGTAATGCTAGATACATCCTGATGATGGATAATAGCATGGTATATGATATGGCTACGTGATACAGACACGGTAGATGGATAAAGGTTAAAGACACGGTAGATTGATAAAGGTTAATGGTGTATGATAAAATTTACAAAGAAGTGTTACATTTTGTGCATACTATATTTATTATTATTTTGTGCCCTGTGATATTTTATGATGTTGGCGAATGAATCATAATGATGGTTGCATGGTCATGATGGAATATGGTAAGTGATCATCTGAAAATGTTGCATCACTTGCATTCATATCATGAAATGACGCATTTGAGTTAGGTCGGTGAGAAAGTCATATAACTAGTTCAGAGTGCATGAGCTTGGTCTGCGAAAGTTATACAACTAGTCTAGAATGCTCTAGAGAAAACCTGCTTTGGTAGGCACCTCCACAAGATGGAGGAACCTCCATGGGATGGACAGAATGAGTGGGTGAGCATCGATGGGTTGAGATGTGTATGAGCATCGCATTGCATTGCATTAGAAAAAGAATGCAATGTTTAGAAATTGTTATTGAGATGTGAGTAATGTTAATGACAAGGGAAGATTGCAGTTTATTATTGTGCTTTCTATGTGCATGTGCAACTGCACTGCTCATTGATAAGAAGCTAGTGGAATGTAGATTAAGATGATGATATGTAGAAGTTCATGTTTACTGTTTGTTATGTACTTGCTGAGTCTTGAACTCACACTTGATTTGTTATTTTTTTAGGTGACTATTGAGGGCATCATGTATCAGGAAGAGTTGTGGCACCTCTACACCATATCCACTGATAATGATTTAAAATTTCACCTCTACTTTCCTAAATATTACCCTAGTAGAGTAGCTTGCTAATCAAGAACTTGGTCAATATATCCCTCATAAATTGATGATGAACCTTAGAAAACTTTTGTGGTAATGTGTGTTTCCTCGGTAATGTTCTATTTGCAAGTTAAATAATGCTCCTGGACGCATGGTTTTAGGCGTTCTCGGCATGAGGTCTCGAGCGTTCCCAGGCGTGAGGTCCCAAGCTTTGCTGTAACATATTCTTGTTCATAGTACTAGTTGTTTTAATGCATATTGTTAAATATAGGTTGTATACCACTTCGTTGTAGTTTAACTAGAGGAAGTGATGCTAAAATCTTGTACAGATAAATGTAATTTCTAGGGATATAGACTAATGGTAGCATTTTGGGGTTAGCTATTGGATCGAGGTGTTACACATGCTGTGACACTTTGCAGTTCTTGTTGCTAAATGATGGATTCCAATACTGAAAGATCTTTTCTCTACAAAACAAGAGAAGTCTGTATCACACATAATTCAAGTAGGACGAGGCCGGCGACACCAATTGGCGTGTATCACACATCCCTTGCTTTTTATTTCCTAGATGTCCCAACAGCAATGAAGCGCTTGAAT
Source organism: Dendrocalamus sinicus (assembly GCA_036346575.1). Lineage (NCBI taxonomy): Eukaryota > Viridiplantae > Streptophyta > Magnoliopsida > Poales > Poaceae > Dendrocalamus > Dendrocalamus sinicus. The sequence goes on along the minus strand of CM070652.1, from coordinate 32,638,601 downwards.
TTCGATTGAAGATTTTGTCTCGGAAAAGTAGACTGGTTATATGAAAGTTACATGAGTACAGTTTTTATAGAAGATACTTACATAACACTACACTTAAATAACTTTTATTTGAATACATAAAGACAAAATACTGTGCTCAAAATGGAATTCTATATATTGTCCTTAAATAGTCCAAGAATTTGACTGAAGGGAGTATCGTAATGCCAAATTCTGATAGATAAGTAGTGAAATCTACATATAATACAATCGGCTGGTGAAGCATAAATGGCTTGATTACATTGTCTATACATTGTAGGTTGTCCTCGTATACAATATAAAGCAATTGCCTAGCTTATATTATGATAAAGAAAATCCATATCAAGGAAATCGAAAGCAAGGCATGTGTGACACAAGCCACTTGGTGTTGTCCGTCGCACACAATGAATCATGCGTGATACACGCCATCACCAGTTTGTTACTTTGACACGAGTACATATCGTGCAAAATATTAACTCAATTGTATTTGGAAGGTAAGAAAAAGACAAATTCTATCTGAATAGTATTTTTTTCAACATTCATCTCTATTTATTGTCGTTCCTTTTCAATTTTGTATCTTCCTAGTGCATGCTTTGACAAGTGATGTCTTTCTCACACAATTCTGAAAGCTGTATTCTATACAAAACAAGTGATGTCTTTCTCACACAATTCATTGCGGGCATAGGACGAGGACAACACCAAGTGGCATGTATCACACACCCCTTGCTTTTTCTTCCCTTGATGTCCAAGGTGGCATTGTCGGGATGGATGTCGAGGGGCGGTGAGGGGAGATAATTAATGCCCGCGCCACGGCTAGGCAAGGAGAAGCAGAAAAGAGGATGAAGGGAGGAAGAAGAAAGGGCAAAATGGTCCAAAGTAGGGTAAAACTGTCCAAGGTGGCATATAATGAATTAAATCTTCTATGAAGTGGCAAATGGTAAATTGCGTCCAATAGTGTGGCAATTTATCTAGTGTCATGTCTACAACCATGCTATATGCCACCGAAGATATGATGTTTGATGTTTAATTTCATCATCATGTAATTCATACGCCTACTAATTTCATGAGATCATGGATGCCATTATGTAGGGTAAAAATGATTAGAAGTATTATGGGGTTGTCGATCGCACGAGGAACACATATGGGCTAAGACTTTAGTTCATACATACAGTTACAATACTGAAATTGTACATCGTGGAGAGAATGTTAAATAGCAATATTGATTAAGCCAACGGATATACCAACTGAGAAGAAGGTTATATCCATCACCTAATACACCATGCATGTAGGAAGGAAATATCTCTATTTTTAATTAGTTTGATGATCTTACTTAGTGATGAAGGTAACTTATTTAGCAATTGGACAATTCGATTTGGCTACATCCTACTAATTTGGTTTTAGTACAGATTTGCTAATCAAGATCAAGACACGATATATCTAATTCAGGATTGCTTAATATGAGAAAGGGTCCCTAATCAAAGGAATTAGCAAACCACCGAGAAACATTAAGCTCTTATTTTTTTAGCGAAAGATGAATCGACAATAGAAGTTGATTATGGAGGAACGCTTATTATTTTGTATAGTCTTTAGAGCAAAGATATGCATGTACTCTAATTAAATAAGACATACATCCATCCTAGGAATCTAAAACAAGTTGGCGGGAATAAACACCCTCATCTCCATTTATGAATCTGCGTGCGACTGAAATCCTAGATAGTTACAGGAAAACAGGGCACTTAATGGAAAATGGGTATTCCCATGCTAGATGGGTCATGGGTGAGGAGCAAAGGAGATCTTGTTGGCCATGTTGGCGTGAAGTGGAGGAGATCCTGGTGAAGTCTGCTCATTGTGGGCATGGAATCTTTGTCGAGCATGGCCATGGGGTAGCTCTATTAGCCCGTCGCATGATTGCGATCCCTAGTGGTTTGCATCGAAGAGATGACGTCTCCTTGTTGCATGGTCCACATCACTCAATGTGAAAACATGCTATTGTTATTTCCACAGCTTTCCTATTTGTTATTGTCAAGTAACTATTACTTCCTTCGTCCACAAATATAGGTTAGTTTTGATTTTTTAGGTCTCCAATGCAAGACTTGAACTATAATTTATTATCATAATATACTAGTAAAAATAATAAAAAATATATGTTACAAAAGTATTTTGCAAGACAATGTAGTCAATCGATATATTTTAACATATATTATTGGTCAAAGTTTAAAAAGCTTGATCGTGTGGAACCCATGATGGTCCATATTTGTGGATAGAGGAAGTATCAATTAGGGCGACAAAGCAAGAGATGGCATGATGCACGTCTCTCTCTCTCTCTCTTTATCCCTCTCCACTTGTCCCAACGATTGACAGTGTCAGGGTGGATTGCAGGAAATCCCAGTGGCCTCATGGGAGAGGAGCAAAGGAGATCCTATTGGCCGTGTCGGCGCAAAGTGGAGGAGGTCTCGACAACCATGTGGTGGAGGAGATCCTGGCAGCCTTTTGGGTCAGGAGCAGAGGAGAAGATTCTATTGGCCGTGCCACCACCGTCGCTAGCACTCCTCGGTGATTCTCGTCTGGTAATAACCCCTCCCCCGAGTTCCCCTACCTTCCCTAGTGCTCCTGCCACGTCTGATTGAACTCCCCTGCCCTAAAGATGACTGGCGCACCGTTCGTCCTCAACCCCGGTGAACTCTGGCCGCCGCCGATTTCGGCCGCCTCCATCCAATTTCGTTGAACCAAAGCTTCCGCAGGACCCCGTAAGGATGATCCTCTCACCAGTTTGGAGCGTCGTGCCCCATCCTCCCCGGCACCGTGCGCCTCGCCGCGCCGCCCTCAGCCTCCGTCGCCGGTCCACCTCGACGCCTGTGATGGACCGCCGCCGCCACCACGGCGTCTCCGCGTCCGGCCGCTTCTACCGCCGCTGGCCCACCAGTGCATCGCCCTGACCGGAGCCGCTACCCTGGGGACTTCCTCACCTCGGGGGCAACCCATTTTGGGCGTCCACCGCCCCTCCAGCCGACGGTCGCGCCGGCGAGTCCGCCGCCTGGCCCTGCGCCCGCCCCTCCTCTGTTTCCTTTCCCTTCTGGCCAAGCCCTGCTCTGCTCTTCTTCCCCTTCGGCTGGCATGTGGGCCCGACTAGGAAACTCCTTTTAAGCCAATGCATGTTCCAGTTTTCTCCCATTTCTTGATAATATTAATACTCCCAAACCCTACCTCCACACAAATCATATACTAATATCACATCCTATCAAAAGCCCGAATAGTCTAAATGGTAGGTCATGCCGTTATCTCCATACCTAAATCTGTTCAAGCAAGATCGGGCCTTGGTGTCTTGTAATCAGCCATGTCTAGCCATACTCCTATTTAAAGTGGAATGTCCTTGCGAATATTCCTTCGACGCCGATCCTTCTTTTATATCCTTTCCCGGCGAAGTTGCCCCATCACTTCGCTTCCACCCAAAAAATCGATCGACTCCGTCTCTATCCTACAACTCACTGCATACCCTTATTCATAAGCAAATCATACATAAACTCATGTGCCTTAATCTTTATTTTGAGAGCTTCATTGTTAATCTAAGGCATAGTGAGCAATTTAGGAGGGGTGTAATCTAGGTCAAATATCCATGAAATGACGATTTAACTAATGGAAATTTCGTAAAGAATGAATCCTAAACCCTTGCATGATAGTAAGGTTGTGGAACTAGTCGCCACATAGTTAAAACATAACCCTATGTCCTAGCAAAAATGAGAATCCTTTGTCGACTATAATACTCAAATTAAATTAAAGGATAATTTAGAGAATTTAATAAAAATATACTAGGATGTAGATGGGACTACTTAATATTTATATTTGGACTAGTTCATGTAGGCATAATTAATATGGGCTGAGCAATCACCTAAGAGGCTAATTACTAACTCAAAGCGATAGTAAAGAAATATGACTATGGTTAAATATTCAAACTTAATAAAGATTTCACTTAATTATGATGCACGCCCTAACATTTAACATATCGTCATTAAACAAATCTCCAAGGTCGATTTAAGTAAGTAGCTATATTAATATATGAACCCGTATGACAGGCCTTGGTAAATAAATTTGACTAAAAATAACGCTAAGCTTAATAATTACAAAGGTGTAGACAAAATGGTAAAGGTGCCAATGATTAAATCTTAACGTTAGATTTAGTAAATAATAGTGTTGGCAATGAATATGTGTAGCAAGCCAGGACCCGAACCAATGGATCCTAATTCAAAATAGGTTATACCTAGTAATAAGTAAGTGTACATAAAATATCGCACCACAAAATGTTGTCAACCCGGATTCTAAAATTAATTCGGTAAGCTAAAAATTGTATATATCACCTCATATAGCATATGTCCTGAATATTAGCGCTCGACAAAATAATGCTCCGCTAATTTTGCACACTGACTCATAGGTCTAACCTAACTCATGGGACTTCCTTGATAAATAAGAAAATAACAATAATAATAATGAAAGAAATTACTAGTAAAAAAAATTTGAGTCATCGAATTCTACCCCGACCTTGCCTTACATCACTCATTAAATCATAATAAGACTAAATTAAGTTTATTCGGGTTTATTTGGCTCTTTTGAGTTATTTGCCTTGACATGTATTCAGTCATTTATCGCGTAATTAGAAACTGGAGTCCTGAAGATTCCCTGGATCAAGCGTGGTCAGAGCAAAGCGAAGATAGAGAATAGAAGCTCAAGAGAAAGCATCGTGTGAGCTCAAGTCCGCGGTAAACTGCGCCAGGCGAGTCAATACTTTGGTCATGCTGAACCTACATTCTCTGCAAATTACTTTTGTTTAAATTATCAAATTGCATGCTGTTATTTTACATGCAAATACATGATAATTTAAGATTCTAGTTATATGCCTATTGTTTTACCTTGAATAATATTACACCTCCTTTGGGATATTTGAATGTGTGAACTTTGTCGCCCTAGCAAAAATTATAATAGTAACCTTTCAAAAATAAGTCCCTAAATATATGCCATGCTTAGTATTGTTTAGATAATCATGGGCGCGAGAGCGCCCAAGCATCACTTTTAATCCTGAGAAAAATTGGTTGGGCAGTCATGGTGGTAATGACTGGTGTATGTTGGATATGGTTATTTTATACTCCCAAAAATCTCAAACTGCTTACTTATCTGGGCGGATGGATCGGGGGTATGGTGCAGGTGTGCACGAGAGTGTGGGTTGTGGTAGAACCACCCAGATAACCCTAAGGACCGAATCTTGTCATGACCTCCCCTGTATAACAAGTACAACCACAAGTCTGTAAAGTACAACTTGGCTCAGTAGAATTACCGGACCCTGAAAGTCATCGTCATAGGTGGAGGAGGTGAGGTAGTGCAAGTGGCGGTCTGTGAGACGTCTTGAATGGGGCATCCGCGGAGGGTGAAGTTCTGCTGTGGCGTGCTAGCAGTGTGGGTAGCCAGCTGCTAGGCGTTCAGAAGGAGAACATCCCGCACAACCTATGAGACCTGCCGCAAGCGGGCCAAGCTCATAGGGGTGAGATGACAGAAGGGGCGAGGTAGTTTGAACGGTTATTGTGATGGTTCGCTGAACTGCACAACTAAGGAATTGTGCGGAGCAACGAGTAAACTGCCTCTTGTGGGTAAAGTGTGCAAACTCTGCAGAGTCAAAACTATTCGAATAGCCGTGCCCACGGTTAAGGGCGGACATGGGAACTTAACCAGATATAGTTCTATTTCAAAAACTTTGTGGGTGGAAATGGAAAAGTGGAGGGCAGTGGAAAGCCCTGATTTGAATTGTCCTGGGTGTCGTCCCAGTGGTAAGTTAAGCGGCTATAACGCTGAAAGATGCTATATGGTGCGGATGCCATGTAACGGTGGATGGAATCTGGATCGCTATTATTATTGCATTTTCTTGAACATTATGTTTTTGTTCAAAACTGCTAGGTCTCAGGAAATTTTTATGTATCATATTGCAAAAGTAAAATATTTTCTCTTCCGCAAAGTAAAATATATGAGGAAATAAGTGGAGTCGGGAGTAATGAAGATGGAAGTTTGTGGTATAAACATAAATATATTGGTGGACTCATGTCGATTATAAAAGGAAATGATAGTGTGGATTCTGGGAGAAATGAGTTATATGATCTTTGGAGTATTAGGAAGTGGAAGGGTATTGGTTGGATTACAACACTTATATTTGATATAAATTCTTGGGAGATGTTGACAATATTGGAATTAATAGGATTTGGACAAGTTCTGGATGGATGAATTGACCTTGGGGGTTTGGAGTATGATAACAATTCTTGGAGTATAAACTTGATCAATGATATTCCTGGTGGATGAATAACGGTGAATCGTAGACTCGATCAATTATATTATGGTGGAGGTATAATAGTGAATTAGTTAGAGATAGATAATGGCAAAATAAGATTGATTATTGAAGAATTATGGTTGTGGATTAATAACGAAAGGATTGTTAAGAATTTAGAATGTAAAGGATACTGGTGGATTAAATAAATGATATTAGATAAACGATATCGCTAGCTGTTTGGAGTTATAGGCGGTAATTGATCAGTGGATTATATAAGTTATGATACTCGCTATGTGGGGATTTAGGTAGCAATGAAGGTATGATTGGTGGGTTGCATAATTGATGATAATCGCTGTTTAGAGTCATAGATAGCAATCAATATGGAAAGAGCATGATCGGTGGACTGATTAAATGATGTCATCCGCTGTTTGGAGTCTTAAACAGCAATCAATAAAGAGAGTGCATTTTGGTGGATTAAGTCGATTATGGTAGTCGTTAGGTGGAGTATAGGCAGTAACAATAACACTATGATTAAATAATGACAAAGCTACTAAAAGCGATTTTTGGCAAATAAAATAACCCGAGCCTCTCCTTTGTTAAGCCATGCATACTATTTATTGCATTCTGTGTATTGGCTCACGGAGCACGAGGTTGGAGAGCTCACACTCGATTTTGCAACAAAATTCAGAATCAGGAATCAGATCACCTCGCTTCAGCGACACTACTGGTCATGGTGACAAAGATGATAAAGAAGTCAAGGGCTAGGTCGCGCACCTCCAGTTGGCTGCCTGTGGGCATGTCCTGAAGGTCCCACCTGTGTGCTCATTCTTCCGCTGCTGCAATTTATTGATTTCGGCCTAATCGGCCCATGAGTAAGTCTATTACCATATTTACGCTTCCGCATGATATGTATTTTGATATTCATTGCTGTAACTGTGAGCACTATCTACTGATCCAGGAATAGTGCAAGAAAATCACAAATGGATTTGGATGGAAAAATCTGGGTCCGACAAGTATTTTGCAAGACAAATCCAATAGTATTATTTTCATGTAGTCAATCGATATATTTTAACATATATTATTGGTCAAAGTTTAAAAAGCTTGATCGTATGGAACCCATGGTGGTCTATATTTGTGGATAGAGGAAGTATCAATTAGGGCAACAAAGCAAGAGATGGCATGATGCACGTCTCGCTCTCTCTTTATCCCTCTCCACTTGTCCCAACGATTGACAGTGTCAGGGTGGATTGCAGGAGATCCCAGTGGCCTCATGGGAGAGGAGCAAAGGAGATCCTATTGGCCGTGTCGGCGCAAAGTAGAGGAGGTCTCGACAACCATGTGGTGGAGGAGATCCAGGTGGCCTTTTGGGTCAGGAGCAGAGGAGAAGATCCTATTGGCCGTGTCAACGCAAAGTGGAGAAGGAGATTACGATGGCCTCCCTAGTGGAGAATCTGAAGAGGAGGTGGGAGGCTGCCGCCGCCACTGGGCGCCTCCACCTGATAGCCCCAGTAGAGGAATTTGCCATCGGATGTGGCCGCCGCCGGTCAGGATTTGTATTCATCTCCTTTGCCTACCCTTATGCCGCTAGTTCACGAGCATACAAGCATGCCTGTGGGTAATAGACACCTGTAGGAGACGGGATGAGAGACGATGTCTACCCGTTGCGGGTGGCGAGCGCAGGCATTGGAGACGAAGTCTGCCCATCATGGGCATGGAATCTCTGTCGGGCATGGGCATGGGATAGATCCACTAGCCCGCTACGCGATTGCGATCCTAGTAGTTTCCTTCCAAGAGAAGGTGTCCCATCATTGCATGGTCTATCTCACTCAATGGGAAAGCATGCTGTTGTTGTTTCAACAGCTTTCCTATCTGTTGTTGTCGAGTAACTATTATCAATTAAGGCAATAAAACAAGAGATGGCATGATGCACGTGTCTCTCTCTCTTATCCCTCCCACTATAGGCCACTAATGTACGAAGAGATGATGGCCTCTTCTTTTGTTGCATCAAAGACCAGGATCACTCACACACTTTGTGGACCCACACTATCACAGGTCTATGCTTCAGAGTCGCGCAATTGCTTGCGATGTTTTCTATGTTTCTCTTCTTGTTATTCTCTCTCTCTCTCTTTCAAGCAACGCATGGAGTACAAAGAAATACCCCTGGTGAGCGAAAGCAACACACTCACCAAGCTATCAACTCACAACACGCACACACACATGCAGCTACTAACTCCCTGATCCTGCACGTGCGTCCATGGGAGAGTGACTATTGCATAGACGACTATTTTTTTCTCTTCATCTTCAGTCACTTTTTTACACTGTAACTTTAGGTGACTGAGAGTGCAACTTCAGGAGGAGAAATTAGTACACTGTAACTTTAGGTCACTACTACAGAAATACTATTAGTAGACGCCAAATCACAGATGGTTTGACAAAATCGTCTGTGATATTCCAGTATCATGGATGGTTTTAATTTGGAGATCGTTTGTGTTGTCGGTGTCGAAGAAAACGAGTATCACAGACGGTTCTTAACGATGAACCGTCTGTGATACTGGAATATCACAGACGGTTTTTATTAAAAACCATCTGTGATAATCTGATTATCACAGGCAGTTTTTATTAAAAAATCGTCTGTGATAATCTAAGAATTATCATAGACGGTTTTTTATTAAAAACTAATTTACTTCCATATGATTTTTTTTATACATAAGGCTTAGAATCCGACGGCCTTATTAGTTTAATTTCCTCTTTTGCAATTTGCTCTCAGGCTATCTTTCTTCATTATTTAGTCACGGCACTATTGATATCTAAACTCCAAATAGCCAGTGTCGTCATTTATTTGTTCCACCGATCATACACTACCTATTGTGTCACCCACCATTTCATCATTCCAGCCATGGTATCCAATCCTATCTTCCTCCATAAATTTGTGAATTAAACCTCATATTTCATTATGTATGTACAATCCCAATCTTAGATTCATTATTTGTCAACTTGTTAACTCTACAATCTAATGAAAACCCAATACCTTTACTTTAGATCCACCAATATAAATTTTTCTTTTCTTCATCCAAAGTTTCTATTAATCAAACGGGTTACCAAATTTTTTTATACGAGTCTGAGTTTCCACCACCAATTTATAAATCCAATCTTAGGTTTGTTAATTGCCAATTTAATCAACTCTTCATTCTAATGAAAATCTAGTATCCTTTATTTTAGATCCACCGATGTCTTTTGTGTCCTGAATTCCTATTAATCCAATCTCGTAGTCGCTATTCATCAACTCTTCGATTCTGAATTCTAATAATCATCCAATATTATTACTTTTAAATCCACCAGTATCATTTGTATCAAGACTTCCTAACAGTTCAATCCTTCCTGTTGTTTGATTCAAAACCCTAACTTACTCTTCTAGTAATCAACTTAAATCTTCACTATCAACCTCCAAATGAATTCATTATTATAAACATTCTCCGGTGATAATGTTAATAATCAAGTCTGTATTCCCCTAGTTGTTATCACATCTCCAATTTTTCAAAAATTCAATCAATCCATCTAGTAATTGATCATATTATACTATTTCATTACAGTAAACATCTCCCAAGAATTATATTGTTTATCAATGCCGTAATTTATTAATTATTTTCACACTTCCTATTTCTCCAAGAATCAATTAATTCATCTATCTAGTCATTCTAATCCTTTAAGCTCCACAAATTTTATTCTCCCAAAATTCATACTAATGTTTCCTTCTGATGATTGACATGAATCTATCGACATGTTTGTGTGCTCACCATATATCTCCTTTACTTGCGACTCTATTTATTCTCCTCCATTTTTTTAAGAAAAGAAGTATTTTTCTAACCGTGGGTAATAAAACCAAAAAGGGAAAATAGATTTTTACCAACATAGCTCTTTCCGAAGTAGCACCTCAAGGTTAACCCTTAGGCTTTATTTTGAAAAACGAGGTCCTTTTTGGGGAAAATTTTCAAGAACTAACTTTTTATCGGACTATTTGATACCTCAAAGTGTTTTTTTTATAATTTTTTGGTAAGTTGTTTGAACTTATGAAAATTTCCCCAGAAGATCAAGTTTGTTGGAATGAGTTTGAAAATGAATTTTGTAAACAATTTGATAATCGATCCTCCAAGGGTAAAACGAGTTTCAAATTTAAGCATTATATTTTTGGCCCAAAGTTGGTTTGCAAAGAGAGTTTACAAGAGGAGTATTGGATTTCTATCATTTGAATCTGGAATGAGCTTTAGATGTAAAATGGCCAGGGCAGCATATAGATGAGAGGGAATCATCTAAGAGAGATGAGATTGAGCAATGCAACTTATATTTTTGGAAATAGATATTTAAGAAATAATTCTAGACATAAAACTAACGGCCAGGCTAACTAGGTCACGACCTACAGTCGACTTGTTCTGATACCATCCGTGTCGAACCCAGATTTTACAATCCAGAATCCTCTGTGATTCCACCGCACTATTCCCTGGATCAGTAGATAGTACTCACAGATACAGAAATGAACATCAAAATACATATCATGCGGAAGCATAAATATAATAGAAGACTTACACATGGGTCGATTAGGCCGAAATCAATAAGAAGCAGCAGCGGAAACGAAGCACACAGGTGGGACCCTCAGGACATGCCCACAGGCAGCCAATTGGAGGTTCACGACCTAGCTCTCGACATCTTCATCATCTTCGTCAGCCTGTCCAGCTGTATTGCCGAAGCGTAGCGACTTGAATCCTAATTCAGGATTAGTTGTAAAGGCGAGGGTGAGCACAAACCACCGTGCTCCGCGAGCCAATACACAGGATGCAATTAGATAATATGCATGGCTTATCAAGGAAAGGCTCGAGTTATTTTATTTGCCATAAATTATTTTTCAAATATAATACATAGAAGTTTCCTGAGACCTAGCAGTTTGAACTAAAATTTAATGTGTGAAAGAATGCAACAGTAATAGCGATCCAGATTCCATCCACCATTACATGGCCTCTGCACCATATGCTAGACCTTCAGCGTTATAACCACTTACATTATCACTGGCGCGACACGCAGGGCAACTCAAAATAGGGCTTTCCACTGCCCTCCACTTTTCTATTCCCACCCACAAAATTTTTGAAATAGAACTATATCTGGTTAGATTCCTATGTCTACTCTTGACCGTGGCAATGGCTATTCGAATAGTTTTGGACTCTACAGAGTTTACACACTTTACCCACAAGAGACAGTTCACTCATTGCCCCGCATGATTCCTTAGTCGTGCGGTTGAGTAGACCATCACAGTAACCGTACAAAGTACCTCGCCCCTTCCATCATTCCTGTAATTCATATGCCTACTAATTCCACGATATCATGGATGCCATTATGTAGTGTAAAAAAGATTAGAAGTATTGTGGGGTTGTCGGATCGCACGAGGAACACATATGAGTTAAGACTTTAGTTCATATGTACAGTTACAATACTGAAATTGTACATCGTGGAGAGAATGTTAAATAGCAATGATTAAGCCAACGGATATACCAACTGAGAAGCAAGTTATGTCCATCACGTAATACACCATGTAGGAAAGAAATAGCTCTATTAATTTTTAGTTTGATCATCTTACTTAGTGATGAAGGTAACTTATTTCCGATGATTAATATTTAAGAGCCACGCCACATTGATTTGGCTATATCCTACTAATTTAGTTTTAGTACAGATTTGCTAATCACGATCAAGACACCATATGTCTAATTCAGGATTGCTTAATATGCAAAAGCGTCCTCAATCACACGAATTAGCAAACCACCGAGAAACATTAGGCCCTTATTATTCAGCGAAAGATGAATCAACAATAGAAGTGTTAGAAATTGGCCCATGTGAGCAAGGCCCACTTCCTTAATTCCAAAGCATGCACGATTTAGTACCATATTGCTAAGACAAGGTGGATGAGACAATTAGGAGCGCTTGCAACTCCTTGAATCATGTGACACACGGATAGGGATGGCACGAGGGGCTATGGCTAATCACACACATGCGCACCCTGCACCTTGCATCAAGTCCATCTTTATTTTTGCTGAACCCTGCACCACCCTCTCTTTCTGTTTGAATGAGATTCAAACATTTAAATGAGGCAGTTACAAGTGAATTTACACTGCTTAATTTGTGATTTGATGAGGCAGTTACCAGTGCATAATTCTGTTTAAACGCAGCAGTTGCCAGTGAATAACTACATCACCCATAAAAGGGCCAGGAGACGTCCAGGAAGAAACAAAGAGTTTTCCACCTCCATTCTTCCTCTACTTTCTGCTCTACAAGCTTGTGCTGTTGTGTTGTGCCTTCTGAATCTCGCCGACCTTTCTTCCCGGCGTGCACCTGGAAGGAGGGAGAGTGGCTATCTCCGAACCGTTGCCGCAGAGAGTACCTGCACAGGGCGGCAATAAGGTTTTTGGGTAGCGCATCTGCGCGTCAACTCGCTTCACTGTGTCATCTACGTTTTGCACTGCATCAAGCCTACGCTGCTTCTTGTTCTTCATCAAGCTCAAAAGATAGTCGTTCGTGCATTCGTTCGACTTTGTTACTATATTTTCCTTGTGTTTATTCTGATGTATGAGGAGTAGCCTGCTGGTAGAAGTAATCTTTGCATGAGTGGTTTATTGTATTTGTCTCCTAGTAAAATTTGGAACTAAAATATTGCCCACATCTTCAACAAGAAGATGATTACGAAGGAATGCTTATTATTTTATGTAGTCTTCAGAGCAACAGAGCGTGGGTACATGCTTTTCACAGATGTACATGTGTATGTACTCTGATTAAATAAGACATACGTCTATCCTAGGAATCTAACACAAGTTGGTGGGAATAAACACCCTCACCTCCATTTACTTTTTATCCCTATTGTAGTGTATGTCAAAACCAGACTGAGCTTTGTAGCCCAGCCTGAAGCTCGAAAAAACAATTTTTGTGAATAAAAAGTAATTGTCTAAATACACTTTCCAAATAAAGATATTATTTTTAATTATTTTGTGAATAGATATTATTTTTAAAATTAATGATTGTTTTATCAATCTATTTCAAGCTTTGGGCCTGGCCCACGTGCCAAAAATCAGGTCAGCTTGCCCCATGCAAAGGTTAATTCATGAATAGTGTGATGATGACTCAATTCAGTCACTACGTATGCTTTTGAAGTTAATGAATGCCATTGACTGCTTTGAATCGATTGTTATTACTATTGTAAAATGAGGTCAAATGGGTATAGAACTGGTAGGTTCAAACGCTTAAACACCCTTGGAAATATTTGCACTGCATTAAGAAGAATCCCATCGTGGCATGTTAAGTATGAATATACTCATTCTTGGATATTTTGATCGGATCATGAGGTGCATGACGAGGAAGAGGCTACTGGTGACGGATACTTTGATGGTGATGACTACGTGTTCTAGGTCACATCTATACTCAAGTGTACCATACGGTTTTCAGTGTCTTTTGGATCTTCTGGTTGTAAATAAATAAATTAGCCTAGAGGCTGTGAAACATGTAAAATTGGCTGATGTGCCGTAAATTCTTTATGAACTAAACACTAGTAATGTAATCGTAAGTAGGTATTGTTTATCGATCTGTGTGTGACTGAAATCCTATCGATCTGTGTGTGTTGTAGGAAAACAAGGCATTTATTGGAAAATAGGTATTCCCACGTACTACTACAGAAAACCATATTATAGATGGTTCAGAAACGTCATCACAGATGGTTTTGTGAGCCGTCTGAATTTATTGGTCAGTAATGATACGAGGTCATCACAAACATCTTTCAAACCGTCTGTGGTGTAAATATCACAGTTGGTTTTTAACTAAAAACCATGTATGATATATAAATATCACATACAGTTTTAGTTAAAAACCGTCTGTGATATCTAAATATCACATATGTTTTTTAGTTAAAAACCGTCTGTGCTATTCTCTTCTACCCCTAAATCTATTTCTGTTTATTGCCTAGCCTCAGGAAATGCTAGCCATGCCCTCTGAAACAAGCAGATCAACATGTACATGTATGCATCCCATTCACATCTCAATTCATTTCACAAACATAAAACATCGAGTAGGTTACTCATAGCACTGCATACATAAGAAGACACTTGCAATTTTGCAAAGATAAACTTCACAGCTACAAATTCAGAAAAATGCTTACACTACATTAAACTACAATCTAAAATAAATGGTGCAGAAAAACTACATTACCTTCTTCCTTTCCATCTTCCTTGCCATTGCCTTCTTCCTTGCCAGTTGCCCTTGCCATTGCCTTCTTCCTTGCCAGTCGCCCTTGCCATATGACTTCTTCCTTGCTAGTCGCCCATGCCATTGCCTTCTTCCTTGCCAGTTGCCCATGCCATTGCCTTCTTCCTTGCCAGTCGCCTATGCCATTGCCTTCTTCCTTGCCAGTCGCCCTTGCCATTGCCTTCTTCCTTGCTAGTCGCCCTTGCCATTGCATTCTTCCTTGCCGTCGCCTTGCCATTTGCCATCTTCCTTGCTAGTCGCCCTTGCCATTGCCTTCTTCCTTGCCGGTCGCCCTTGCCATTGCCTTCTTCCTTGCCGGTCGCCCTTGCCATTTGCTTTCTTCCTTGCCACTCACCCATGCCATTGCCTTCTTCCTTGCCAGTCGCCCATGCCATTGCGTTCTTCCTTGCCGATCGCTCTTGCCATTGCCTTCTTCCTTGATGATCGCCCTTGCCAAACCCTTCCTACCCTTGCCAATACCCTTGCCAAACCCCTTCCTACCCTTGCCACACACAAATGAGTTGTAGTACTGGTGGTATTTGTTCGAGGTGTAGGGAGAGGGGGTTAATAAGGAGAACGGTGTCTGCCATTGTATCCGGAGAGAATGGACGAGTGAGATCGGGATCCTGGGGGATATGCTACGGATCGATGACATGGTAGGACATTATAGATGGTTCGGATTACAAACCGTCTGTGATAGACATCATAGACGGTTCATAACAAAAACCGTCTATGATAACAGGAGATATCACCAAGACAATATACTGATACAATATAAATAGCTAGTCTCAAAGGTAAAATAGAAAATATTTATATGAATTATATATACTCATTTGAAAGGTTTCGACGAGATCTACAACTTTGCAGTTGAGGTGAAACCCAAATTCTGAAGGGAAGATCAAAAATTTTGGCAAAAACATAAACCAAAAACTTAAAACACAAATTTGGGGCTAAAGATGGCCAATTTTGAGAGTCTTTGTGGGTGACTTGCGCAAGCCGGTCATTGTTTTCGATCGGGCGCGTCGTTAGCTTTCCAACGAGTACAAGAATGTCGGAAATGGACACCGTATGCAAAAGTTATGTCCATTTTACTGAAAGTGTCTCAAAACTGAATCTTACTCGGACTTAGGCGGGAAATCATGAAATTTTTCGGGATTGCAAGGCGAAAAATATAACACAGACGGTTTTTAATACAAACCGTCTATGATAACATCATTATCACAGATGGTTTTTAATAAGAACCGTCTATGATACTTCACAGACGGTTCTTGATAAGAATCGTCTATGATGTCCGCCATTATCACAAACGGCTCTTATCTAGAACTATCTGTGTACTTCATAGACGGTTCTTATTAAAAACCGTCTATGAAAATACCACAGATGGTTATTTGTATGAACCGTCTATGATACTTGCAGCAGAGACGGTTTTTAGGAACCGTCTATGTGTAAGTGTCCAGTTTAGCCTCTTAGGCTAGTTGTATCTATGGAAAAAATGTTGCGAAAACCAAAAGGAAAAAAATCACATCTGGTCTTCAACTCTATCGGGAGTCTACTTTTCCCCCTCAACTCCAAACCATTTATTTTTTATTCCGTAGATGCCAATACTAGGACAAATCTCATCTAAAGGATAATTCCATGGGTGGGTATGCTACCCCTGTACATGTGGGGTCAGGTTAATGATGTTGTAGCCAACTTATCAAAAACTAATGGCACGTGCTACCATGGCAGGTGGTACTGCAGTGCTCCATATCTTACACGATGCGAGAGTTTAGTAGGTGACATGTGTTGCTTGCGGCTGTTTTTGTGAGGAATATTGCAAACCATTTATACGTTCTTAGGGATATTGCAAACCATCAATATTGTTGAGGGCTCCTTTTCTCTCAATTTTGATTGTCCAAAATATTGTCGTTGCTAGGGATGGCATTCTTACCTGATAAGCCAATTACCCATGGAAAAAACCCTAATAGAGGTGGATATGTTCCTCCTATCACTCAATGGGAAACACATCCTATTGTTATTTCCACAGCTTTCCTATTTGTTATTGTCGAGTAACTATTACTTCCTTCATCCACAAATGTAGGACAGTTTTGATATTTTAGGTGTCCAATGCAATAATTTGACTACAATTTATTATCATAATATAATAGTAAAAATAATAAAAAATATATGTTATGAAAGTATTTTGCAAGGCAAATCTAATAGTATTATTTTCATGTAGTCAATCGATATATTTTAACATATACTATTGGTCAAAGTTTAAAAAGCATGATCGTACGGAACCCATGGCGGTCTATATTTGTGGACTGAGGGAGTATAAATTAAGGCAACAAAACAAGAGATGGCATGATGTACGTCTATTCTCTATCTCTTTATCACTCTCCACGTGTCCCAACGGGTGACAGTGTCAGGGTGGATTGGAGGAGGAGATCCCGGTGACTTAATGGGAGAGGAGCGAAGGAGATCTTATTGGCTGTGTCGGCGCAAAGTGGAGGAGGTCTCGACAACCATGTGGTGGAGAAGATCCTGGCGGCCTCTTGGGTGAGGAGCAGAGGAGAAGATCCTATTGGCCATGTCAACGCAAAGTGGAGGAGGGGATTGCGGCAGCCTCCATAGTGCAGAATCTGAAGAGGAGGTGGGAGGCTGCCGCTGGGCGCCTCCACCCGATAGCCCTAGTAGAGGAATCTGCCACCGGATGTGGCCGCCACCGATCAGGATTGTATTCATCTCCTTTGCCTATCCTTATGCTGCTGCTTCACGAGCATACAAGCATGCCTGTGGGTAATAGACACCCGCAGACGATGGGATGAGAGACGATGTCTACCTGTTGCGATTGGCGAGCGTGGGCATTGGAGACGAACTCTGCCCATCATGGGCATGGAATCTCTGTCGGGCATGTGCATGGGATAGCTAGCCCACTGCGTGATTGCCATCCCTAGTGCATGTGCATGGGATAGCTAGCCCACTGCGTGATTGCCATCCCTAGTAGTTTCCATCCAAGAGAAGGTGTCTCATCGTTGCATGGTCTATCTCACTCAATGGGAAATCATGCTGTTGTTTTTTTAACAGCTTTCCTATTTGTTGTTGACGAGTAGCTATTATCAATTATGGCAACAAAACAAGAGATGGCATGATGCACGTGTGTCTCTCTCTTATCTCTATTATCAATGTAGAGCACCTCACTTACATAATTGCATGAGATCCATATCTCACGTAGGGGGCCATACGTGCTGTAAACAGAGATGCCTAGACAATTAATCCTGAAAACAGAGATGGCGTGAAGCACGACTACCCTCCCCCTACTGCAGACAACTAATCTAGACGTCCCGGCCCTAATACAGATATCACTAATATACGAAGTATGGTTTTCGTGATGCAAGAGATGATGGCCTCTTTCTTTTGTTGCATCAAAGACCTCGCTATCACAGGTCTTTGGGAGGAAGAACACAACAAAGAAGTTACTTAATTAGTGTGATGATCTTACTTAGTGATATATCCATCACGTAATACACCATGCATGTAGGAAGGAAATATCTCTATTTTTAGTGTGATGATCTTACTTAGTGATATTTAGCAACTGGACAATATACATCCGACCAAGGTAACTAGAAGGGTTAATAAAAGAGGAATTTATTGCCGAAGATTAATATTTAAGTGCCACGCCACTTTGATTTGGCTATATCCTACTAATTTAGTCTTAGTACAGATTTGCTAATCAAGATCAAGACACCATATGTCTAATTCAGGATTGCTTAATATGCAAAAGGGTCCTTAATCACAGGAATTAGCAAAGCACCGAGAAACCATAACTCTTATTATTCAGCGAAAGATGAATCCACAAGAGGATAACACTGTATCGAAGATGATTATGGAGGAACGCTTATTATTTTGTGTGGTCTTCAGAGCAACAGAGCACTGGTACATGCTTTCCACGATATCGATGCTTATGGAGGAATCTGACCCGAGTGGATGGGAATAAACACCCTCACTTCCATCTGGCCTGTCCTTATATACTTACATCCGTGACAGGTCGCTACTGAGACGACCTGGGGTTGCTACTCGACAGAAGGTGCTCGACGGATTGCTGCAGCTGCGCCCGGGCAGATGCAGCCGTTCCTGAGCACGCAGTCGACGAAACCCCTCGCGGAGTCTGCTTCTCTGAGGGAGAGCCCCTCTCCCACAAGATCAGCGCACTTGTCGTAGCAGATGCAGGAACCGGGCAGAGGCATCTCGCCTACCTGTTGGATGCAGCCATCCTCCTTGCCTTTGTTGTCTTCAGCAGCGGCCATTCCGTTGAGCAGGATGGCCAGCATCACGCAAATGACAACCATCTTCTTCGTCTGAGCTGCGGAAGCCATTGTTGAGAGACCACTCGCAACAATTAATAATGGATGTGATCGAGCTGTTGGCAAGTAGTGGCTCCAAGCGGCGGGCAGGCCGTGGTATTTATATAGAGAGAGCAAAGACCGTTTTCCTGGTTGCCCGGGCCCGTCTAGGCTAGGCTATGCCTACAGTTGTGCAGTAATCAAGTTTTGCTGCTGCTGCTCTATGTATGCCCCGTTCTTTCCAGACCGTCGGATCCAGATTTTGTCAAATCCAGAACACTCCGTAATTCCACTACACTATTTCCTAGATCAGTAGATATATTGCTAAATTATTTTATATATTACATGAACTATACCATTCATTAATATTTCCAACTGGAGTTTAAATAAACCACATTGGGCCAGATTTACATAAGAGTTGATCGGACCAAGTAGATACATTAACAAAAGCGAAAATGGAAGCGACAACAAAATGTGAGACACCATCTTAATTACCACATGGCAAGTAACTGGAGGTAACAAGATGACTTACTACTTTCTAAGAATCTAGATAACAGATGTGCACACAGTTACCATCGATATTTGCCTATCTGAGGTAAGAGCTATACTACTAGAGAATGTCTTACTCTCCACCATCTTCTCTTCCATCAGCTCCTGGTTCACCGTAGTATGCGTTGTGATCTTGATTCTTAGGTTCTGTAAGATTTAGTGAGAAGGGTGAGCATAATCAAGTGTTTTCTGCAAGCCAATACACATAGAATACAGTAATACAGAAACAAGGCTTATCAGATGGTGGCTCAGGTTCTTTTATTTGCTAAAGACGTTTGAAAACTACAATAAGTGTGAAAGCTTTTGAGACCTAGAATTTTTACTAAACAAGATTTTCTAACGTGTTTTAGAGAATGCAATATTAGTAGTGTAGGTTACATTTACCAGTTACATGGTGCACTCCACCAATGATATAGTTGGTTCTTGGGTTCCAATCACTGGGTTACAACCGCACAGGAGAAATCAAAGATAGGATTCCCACCACCCTTTCTGGTTTTCATCCAAACCACAAGACGAGTAAGTCCCCATGCCTGCCCAAGACCGTGGGCATGATTGTTTGAATAGTTTTTTCTCCGTAGAGGTTGTACATTTTACCCATAAGAAACAATCAACTTGTTATATTTCATATTTTTCCTTAGACATGTGATCAAGAAGATCATTATAAGGCTTTTACAATACCTCGCCCTGTCATCATCTCAACCAATGGGTTTACCCCTTCTGATGGACACATAGTTGTTAAGGAAGTTCCACGACAACACAAAGGAATAGCACCCTCCACTCGGTATCCCAAACAAACTGGATCAACATCCGCATGCACTAGTCATCGAATAGTGAGGGAAGTTCCCTGATGACATAGAGGAACACCAGCTTATACAAGGTGCCCCAATCAAGCCAGATAAGCATCCACATACACCATCTCCACCTTCCACTATTTGAGATGACTCTAAGGTCTAGTAAACTATTTAGCCAAGTCATACCCATTATAGACTGTGGTTGCATTATTTTACATTAGGAGATCGTCACAAGATTTAGTTCATAGGGTTATCTGGGCGGTTTTACTGCAAATCACACTCTCATGCTCGAACCGCACCAACCCACTTACCATACACCCACATATTTAAGCAAGCTTTAGGATTTTTGGGAGCATAAAATAATCGCATTCAACATACTAGCCACCTCCCACCACTGGCTGCCCTAACCGAATTTTCATGTTTGAAATGATGTTGGGGCAAATTAATGCCCCTCATTATCTAAGTAAGGGTAAGCATGGCACTTAGATACAACTTATAACTAGCATGGTTACCATTAAATTTCTAGTGTGACAATGATTATGTGATCAAATTCCCAAGGGGTGGGGTATAGAAGTGCAATTAATAGGCAAGTATCTATAATCTTAAGATGAACATAAATTTGCATAACAAGTAAAAGCATGAAATTAGATAATTTAAACAACCATAATTTGCAGCAAAATGTATGTTCAACATGATCAAAGTATTGATTTATCTAAATCACAAGTTAGTTGTTCCGTATGAATCGTCTGTGATGTATTCATCCAGTATAGCCTCTTTTATAGTAGTGCATTCTCAACTGTCCTGTAGTTATACACAATGTTAGTGTTGTCTATAGTAATTGTTTTTCTGATCCTCTGTGCAGATGCTATAGTAATTGTTTTTCTGATCCTCTGTGCAGATGGATGAAATTTTGTGAGTTGAACAAAACCATGTTACTTTTTACAGGAAGAGCGTACTTGTCAAAGTGGAGCTGTCATCTGTTAGGAACCTACAAGACATTCTGTCGAGATGGAGCTGTGACTATGTTGAAACCTGCATGCTTTTTATATTGTATATATAGGGCTTTCAGGTGGCACAGTCTACTTTTGAAATGTTCTATAGAAGTTGAAATGAAGCTTCTTTGGCAAGCCGTTTGCCTCAAAAGAACTGCAACCCAAGGGATTTAGTAAAGGTTTGGATATGGGCTGCAATTTTCTTTAGGTTGAGAAGATAAATGGTTGTTGATAAGATAAATGTTCGATGACAACTCTGTAGCATGATGAATGGAGAATGATGCGGACTGAATGCATTCCAAGACAAATTTAGATACATCCATTGGATTTTAGTTTTGCTTTATCAGGATATGATGCTGTCAACTAGATGGCTTGTTACAAAGCATGTCAATCAAAATTTTCCTTGTAATAGAAAATTTCTATAATATGTTTATTTTATTTTGAGTGAAATTTTGCTCTGTTGGAGCATGGTTGAGTGGAATTGTACTTTGGATTTCCAAATGATTATGTAAAATATCAAAACAAATATTGAAAACTAGAAGGATAAACCCTGCAGGCCTGTTAGGTCCTAAAAGTCGCAAGGCTTATTAAATTTTTTAAACGGTTATATGCATTGCAAAAGCCAAAATTTCGTGAATCGCCATTGGCGATGCCGAAGCCTTAATGTGTTGGTGCAGCCTAAAGACATCCGTTGCGATCTTGCAATGATTATATATTGCTACCTATTACCAACGTTTCTATATGTGCTGCGTTAGACCACCGCAACGTACGGCAGCAATATATGTCAACGCATGCTAAATGCATTGGTATAAACCCTATCAACGCTTATTTGGACTTCTGGAAACGCATATATACATTGCTAAAGGAGTGTTCATGTTGTAGTGAACCTAGTAAAAAAGCAGTAATGTTTCACGTTGCATACAGTCAAACCCTTTTAAACTTTCGGACACGGCAAGAAAATTATATTGAAGGGGTAGAGGCATCAACTTGATAGGGCATGTTCGGACGATGGCAACCGATCGACGAAATTCTGCTGTATGCAGGCTGAAGCCCGGGAAGATATATACCTTCTCAACCATGGATAAGTTGGTGCACCATTGAATAACCCGATCGAGCTGCGAATTAACTAACTAATTGCATCCAAATTAAGTAAAACGCATGGTAGAATTAATAGTATTATATAATATAGTAGGCAGATAGAAATATCTCCGTGCGGCTGCAGCGTACAACGTACGTACTTTATTACAAGCATCGAAATTAATTAAATACAACACATGCATGCATGTTACAATAATATTATAGCAGACAAACACAAACATCATATCTCTGCGTACAACTTTATTGTTATGTTACAAGCATATATACAAACGATGAGATGGGCACAGACATACATATTTTATTTTGCAGCAATACATATCGCACAGTCAACGCACGTGACTGAACATATATAATTAAGCTGCGATAACCGAGGGTTACGTTATTAAACATGCGACAATGGATTATTAATGCGAACAAAGTAACATATATATATATAGACTCAAATTGACTCTGCACGTGCGTACGCAGATATGACAGTACGTTCGAGGCTACCATGCATCCTACGCACCAGTAGGACGTGGTTCGCCATTGACTGGTTTATGGCAGATGCAGTCGTTCTTTAGCACGCAGTTGACGAAGCAGGTCCTAATTTCTTCAGCTTTCTCACCACCCTCTAGGATGCACTTTCCGGCACAAGCGCAGTTCTTGGAGCAGATGCAGCTTCCGGGGAGAGGAACTTCGGATATATTATCAACGCAGGGTTCGGGTTTGGGCATAGCCGCGGCCATTCCGATGAACAGGATGGCCATCATCATGCAGATGACAACCATCTTCTTCGTCTGAGCAGCGGAGGCCATATCGCGTGCTGAGGCTATATATGCAATGCTATTGGCGTGTGTGTGTGTGTGTATGCTGGCTTAGATCTCAAGCTTGTGCTGCTCCAATCGGCAGGCGCCTGGTATTTATAGAGAGCCAATGCATGCATGCCCCGTTTATAATTTCCCTTATCCGAAAAGAACTAGGAACTGCCCCCGTACTTTCTTTCCAGACCATGTATATTAATGATCGAGCTACTACTTTCCAGACCATGTATATGTATTTATACCCTGGACTGGAGCTAGCATAATTAGGGTGATTGATGATGGTTAATCTAACAACATGAACGGAAGAAGCTAAAATGGTTTTGAGTTGAGAGTTCGCAAAATGTAGATGCATCTATATATGCAGACGCAGTACTGTGTCAAGTGGTGGATCCAAATTAACATAAACACTGCAGGTGCTGCAAAACTGGAAGAAAAAAAATAAGCTAGTAATTTTGCACCATTTCTTGTTAGGAAATTAAATTTGTCAGCGCGCACCGCATCTTCTGACCTAATCTTAACATTTTACCATTACAACGTTCAATTATTACAAAAGCCAGCAAATTCTATCATCCAAATGCAATATTCTGTACAACTACTTGTTGCATCGCCACTACTTGCAATCTTATTCGCTTAATTAAGTATCTAAACCTATGGAAAAAATTATACAACAAGGCCAGGCTCTGTCTGTGCAGGTGCAGGGTTCATGATTTACCATAATATAGTTCAAAATTCTCATGGACGAATTACTTGTTTTAGGATTTGATTGCTATCGTCACATTTGCCAAACGATGGATTCCAGTTATGAAAAGTTAATCTGATTGAATAACTTTAGCGAGAAACCCCAGTGTGCATGCGTGGTAGTGTATGTGCATGTACGTACGTCTCCCTTATAATGGCAAAACAAACAAAGAAACCCCTGTGTGGAGTTTATCCACGTACAAGCAACATCAAAATTAAGAGCTGCTTTTGTCCATGTCTGCTGCCTGATCCACCATCCTCCTGTACGTATTCTCCAGAAAACAACCGATGTCGTGACTCACACCACACCTCATGTCGCCATGCGTTTATCTCATACAAATAGAAGGCCTGCTTATATGTGTTTTTCTCATACAAATACAATGCATGCTTGCCCCTTGATAATATATCTCCCTAGCGTTTTTAGAGAATGAAGTTGGTTGAATGAAATTGATGCAATGTGGTAGGTAATGCTAGATACATCCTGATGATGGATAATAACAATGGTATATGATATGGCTACGTGATACAGACACGGTAGATGGATAAAGGTTAAAGACACGGTAGATTGATAAAGGTTAATGGTGTATGATAAAATTTACAAAGAAGTGTTACATTTTGTGCATACTATATTTATGATTATTTTGTGCCCTGTGATATTTTATGATGTTGGCGAATGAATCATAATGATGGTTGCATGGTCATGATGGAATATGGTAAGTGATCATCTGAAAATGTTGCATCGCTTGCATTCATATCATGAAATGATGCATTTGAGTTAGGTCGGTGAGAAAGTCATATAACTAGTTCAGAGTGCATGAGCTTGGTCTGTCAAAAAGTTATACAACTAGTCTAGAATGCTCTAGAGAAAAACCTGTTTTGGTAGGCACCTCCACAAGATGGAGGAACCTCCACGGGATGGACAGAATGAGTGGGTGAGCATCGATGGGTTGAGATGTGTATGAGCACTGCATTGCATTGCATTAGAAAAAGAATGCAATGTTTAGAATTTGTTATTGAGATGTGAGTAATGTAATGACAAGGGAAGATTGCAGTTTATTATTGTGCTTTCTATGTGCATGTGCAACTGCACTGCTCATTGATAAGAAGCTAATGGAATGTAGATTAAGATGATGATATGTAGAAGTTCATGTTTACTGTTTGTTATGTACTTGCTGAGTCTTGAACTCACACTTGATTTGTTATTTTTTTAGGTGACTATTGAGGGCATCATGTATCAGGAAGAGTTGTGGCACCTCTACACCATATCCACTGATAATGATTTAAAATTTCACCTCTACTTTCCTAAATATTACCCTAGTAGAGTAGCTTGCTAATCTAGAACTTGGTCAATATATCCCTCATAAATTGATGATGAACCTTAGAAAACTTTTGTGGTAATGTGTGTTTCCTCGGTAATGTTCTATTTGCAAGTTCAATAATGCTCCCGGACGCATGGTTTTAGGCGTTCTCGGCATGAGGTCTCGAGCGTTCCCAGGCGTGAGGTCCCAAGCTTTGCTGTAACATATTCTTGTTCATAGTACTAGTTGTTTTAATGCATATTGTTAAATATAGGTTGTATACCACTTCATTGTAGTTTAACTAGAGGAAGTGATGCTAAAATCTTGTACAGATAAATGTAATTTCTAGGGATATAGACTAATGGTAGCATTTTGGGGTTAGCTATTGGATCGAGGTGTTACACATGCTGTGACACTTTGTAGTTCTTGTTGCTAAATGATGGATTCCAATACTGAAAGATCTTTTCTCTACAAAACAAGAGAAGTCTGTATCACACATAATTCAAGTAGGACGAGGCCGGCGACACCAATTGGCGTGTATCACACATCCCTTGCCTTTTATTTCCTAGATGTCCCAACAGCAATGAAGCGCTTGAATTTCGATTGAAGATTTTGTCTCGGAAAAGTAGACTGGTTATATGAAAGTTACATGAGTACAGTTTTTATAGAAGATACTTACATAACACTACACTTAAATAACTTTTATTTGAATACATAAAGACAAAATACTGTGCTCAAAATGGAATTCTATATATTGTCCTTAAATAGTCCAAGAATTTGACTGAAGGGAGTATCGTAATGCCAAATTCTGATAGATAAGTAGTGAAATCTACATATAATACAATCGGCTGGTGAAGCATAAATGGCTTGATTACATTGTCTATACATTGTAGGTTGTCCTCGTATACAATATAAAGCAATTGCCTAGCTTATATTATGATAAAGAAACTCCATATCAAGGAAATTAAAAGCAAGGCATGTGTGACACAAGCCACTTGGTGTTGTCCGTCGCACACAATGAATCATGCGTGATACACGCCATCACCAGTTTGTTACTTTGACACGAGTACATATCGTGCAAAATATTAACTCAATTGTATTTGGAAGGTAAGAAAAAGACAAATTCTATCTGAATAGTATTTTTTTCAACATTCATCTCTATTTATTGTCGTTCCTTTTCAATTTTGTATCTTCCTAGTGCATGCTTTGACAAGTGATGTCTTTCTCACACAATTCTGAAAGCTGTATTCTATACAAAACAAGTGATGTCTTTCTCACACAATTCATTGCGGGCATAGGACGAGGACAACACCAAGTGGCATGTATCACACACCCCTTGCTTTTTCTTCCCTTGATGTCCAAGGTGGCATTGTCGGGGATGGATGTCAGGGGGGCAGTGAGGGGGGAGATAATTAATGCCCTGTGGCCACGGCTAGGCAAGGAGAAGCAGAAAAGAGGATGAAGGGGAGGAAGAAGAAAGGGGCAAAATGGTCCAAAGTAGGGGTAAAACTGTCCAAGGTGGCATATAATGAATTAAATCTTCTATGAAGTGGCAAATGGTAAATTGCGTCCAATAGTGTGGCAATTTATCTAGTGTCATGTCTACAACCATGCTATATGCCATCGAAGATATGATGTTTGATGTTTAATTTCATCATCATGTAATTCATACGCCTACTAATTTCATGAGATCATGGATGCCATTATGTAGGGTAAAAAAATGATTAGAAGTATTATGGGGTTGTCAGATCGCACGAGGAACACATATGGGCTAAGACTTTAGTTCATACATACAGTTACAATACTGAAATTTACATCGTGGAGAGAATGTTAAATAGCAATATTGATTAAGCCAACGGATATACCAACTGAGAATAAGGTTATATCCATCACCTAATACACCATGCATGTAGGAAGGAAATATCTCTATTTTTAATTAGTTTGATGATCTTACTTAGTGATGAAGGTAACTTATTTAGCAATTGGACAATTCGATTTGGCTACATCCTACTAATTTGGTTTTAGTACAGATTTGCTAATCAAGATCAAGACACGATATATCTAATTCAGGATTGCTTAATATGAGAAAGGGTCCCTAATCAAAGGAATTAGCAAACCACCGAGAAACATTAAGCTCTTATTTTTTTAGCGAAAGATGAATCGACAATAGAAGTTGATTATGGAGGAACGCTTATTATTTTGTATAGTCTTTAGAGCAAAGATATGCATGTACTCTAATTAAATAAGACATACATCCATCCTAGGAATCTAAAACAAGTTGGTGGGAATAAGCACCCTCACCTCTATTTATCAATCTGCGTGCGACTGAAATTCTGGATAGTTGCAGGAAAACAGGGCACTTAGAGCAACTCCAAGATATTAGCCAAAAGAAGTATCTAAATGTAGTGATTTAGCTATTCTCTAAAATGAATCTCATCCAAAAAAACAAGACTACTCCAACAGGCTATCTAAACTAGAGGGCGCGCGGTGGGTCGCGTACGCGCGGGAATGGGGCGCAGCGTGCGGGAAGGAAACGCCGACCACGCCAAGAGGCTGGATGGTGAGCGAGGTAGGCTATCCAAAAATAGAGAGGGAAGGAGGAGGGATGGAGAGCTACTAAATTTGGAGAGTCATTTACATAGTCTATTGGAGACGTTTTTTCTCCAATAATAGCCAAATTTACCTTTAGAAAATAATTTAGCTCTTCTCTTGGAGTTGCTCTTATTGGAAAATAGGTATTCCCATGCTAGATGGATCATGGGTGAGGAGCGAAGGAGATCTTGTTGGCCATGTTGACGTGAAGTGGAGGAGATCCTGGTGAAGTCTGCTCATCGTGGGCATGGAATCTTTGTCGAGCACGGCCAGGGGCGGAGCCAGGATTTGAGTATAGGGGGGGCAATGAACAAAGCAAAGTAGAACTGATAGCCATGCCAGCTGGTTTTAGTCACATATAATAGTAGCATGTTTCACAAGTCTTAACCAAAACAAAATTACATATCTATCAGCTTAAATTTAGCTCTACGACTAGAAGCAAGATCATAGACTTTAATAATATAATCAGTACTAATTGATGTAGCCAATCCCTTCTCAATATAAATTACCAAACAATCTCGCAGAAATCCATCTCCCATTGTGCATCTAAGACGTGTCTTTGCAAGTTTCATAGCTTAAAAGCATCTTTCGGTGGTTGCAGTTGATACTGGAAATTTAGATAAGGATTATTGATTAGATAAGATGACAAGGGAGTAGCACCTCACCTCCTGTGCGATGCAGAGTGCTGATAACTGATCTGATTAATAATCAATAGACGACAATCGGTAGGTCGGCTGCGGCGGCGTCGCCGTCTCGCGTACACGCGTAGTCGCGTCCGCCGTCCGGCAATCTCCTGTCTGGCCGTCTCCAGGCGAGTGGACAGAGCAGAGGCGTGGAGCCGCGGAGGGCGAAGCCAAAAGTCGAAGAAGACGAACAGACGAGCGAGACGAGCAGGGCACAGCGACGCTTGGCATTCCCTTCGTGAGACCTGAAGTAGCCGAACAGACAGGAAAGGGCTAAATCTAAATGGGCATGCGTACTAGCCAATCGGGCCTCAAATACAGTCAATACTTGATTGCTTGGGCTGGATTAGGAGGGGCTAAATACCTATTGAATACATATATTAAGTATCTAATAGAGGGACTAGTAGAGCATTAGGGGGTGCCAGCCCCCCCAGCCCCCCTCCCTCCGCCTCTGAGCATGGCCATGGGGTAGCTCTATTAGCCCGTCGCATGATTGCAATCCCTAGTGGTTTGCATCGAAGAGATGACGTCTCCTTGTTGCATGGTCCACATTACTCAATGTGAAAACATGCTATTGTTATTTCCACAGCTTTCCTATTTGTTATTGTCAAGTAATTAACTATTACTTCCTTCGTCCACAAATATAGGTTAGTTTTGATTTTTTAGGTCTCCAATGCAAGACTTGAACTATAATTTATTATCATAATATACTAGTAAAAATAATAAAAAATATATGTTACAAAAGTATATTGCAAGACAAATCCAATAGTATTATTTTCATGTAGTCAATCGATATATTTTAACATATATTATTGGTCAAAGCTTAAAAAGCTTGATCGTATGGAACCCATGGTGATCTATATTTGTGGATAGAGGAAGTATCAATTAGGGCGACAAAGCAAGAGATGGCATGATGCACGTCTCTCTCTCTCTCTATCCCTCTCCACTTGTCCCAACGATTGATAGTGTCAGGGTGGATTGCAGGAGATCCCAGTGGCCTCATGGGAGAGGAGCGAAGGTGTGACACCCCATTTTTGCATTCGTGATTTTGTTTGGTTTTTGTTGTGGTTTGTTGAAAGCTAATTTAAAAATGTCAAATTCAATTCTTTTTCTCTTCCAAAACTCCTCCTTCCTTTTTATTCTCCCAGATGGGCCAGCCTCCCCCGCGCGGCCCGATTTCTTTTTCTCCCGGCCCAGCCGGCTCCTTCTTTTTCTTCCCCGGGCCCCTTTCCTCCGTCCCATTCTGGGCTTCGCCCGGCCCAGCATCGCGCCTCCCCCTTCTTCTTCTTCTTCCCGCAGCGCCCACGCTCCTCCTCTCTCCGCTCTGCGCGCGCCCTCGCCGGACCCAGCGGCAGCGGCCCACCCCCGGGTTCCCCGCGCGCGCGTGCCCCGTGGCGGTCTCTCTGCGCTTCCCGGCGTCCCCGTCGGCCTAGGCCGCGGCCCCCTCGCCGTAGACTCCCACGCGCCGGCTCCCCGCTCGCCGCCGGGACAACCGATGGAACCGCCCCCTGTCTCGTCGTCCTGGCCACGTCGCCGCTCCCCAGCTCCGGCATGGCGGTCACCGTAAGAAATCAATGGGCCACAGGGGCTTGGCGTCCTTCCCCCGCCGCTCCAACGCCGCCGCCCATACCGGCCGTGCCACCGTAGCCGCGCTGCCACGCCGCGTACCCAAGTGGAGGCCGCCGGACCAAGTTGGCCATGCCGCGCACCTCCTCCTCCTCTGTGCGACCGTAGGAGTGCGGTACCCTCGCCCATGCCGGCCGTGCACCCTAGCGCGCCTAGCCCCGTCACGCCTCCCTCCTCGCTGGGTATGTTACAGGAGCGGGAGCTCCGTCGCCCATGCCCCCCCTCTGTCCTATCCCCACTTTTCGCCACTATAAAAACCCACCAGTGGCCAGTCGTTTTCCTCCCTCCACCCCCGTTCTTCGCCACAAAAAAATCGCCGTCGGCGGCCGTTCTTCGGGCCGACGCCGCCGCCAGCTCACCCCGACGACCTTCGGCCGGCATTGCTCTTCTCCTTTGCTTCCTCTCACCCCCGAGCACCTCCCCTCGAGTTTAATCGGGTTTTCCTTCTCTTTGCAGTCGCCGGCGCCCGTTCTTCCCCGGTTCCGGCCACTCCTCACCGCCGCCGATTTGAGGGATCCCCGGCCGATTCCTCGTAGCCGGAGCTTCCTCACCACCCCGCGGAGCCGACTGAGCCACCTGTTCGGAGCTTCGTCGACTCATCTTCCCCGGCGCCGATCGTCCACCTCCGCCGTCCGAGCTCGCCGTCGACAGCCTTCTCCAAGCCATCTCGGGCTTCCT
The DNA here is from genome assembly GCA_036346575.1 of Dendrocalamus sinicus. Lineage (NCBI taxonomy): Eukaryota > Viridiplantae > Streptophyta > Magnoliopsida > Poales > Poaceae > Dendrocalamus > Dendrocalamus sinicus. The sequence goes on along the minus strand of CM070652.1, from coordinate 32,607,847 downwards.
CCACTCGGGTGAGTTGCGCACCACCCCTAGTATCTTCCCTATCCTTTAATTGCACTCCCGTTGCCGAACTTGCCACCGCGGCCAACCCCCTGGCTCCGCCGCCGCTCGGTCGGGCGGAGCTCTGCTCCCGCGCGATTAGCCACCGTTTGGCCGTTAATCACCGGTGGTTAGGGGCTAATAATCTCTCTGACAGTGGGCCCTCCCTTTAAATAAAACTGTTAAACCCCAGGGAAATGGCTTAAGTCACTAACACGGCTACGGAATCGTGTGGGGAAACGAGCGGGTCGTCTCTTGTGGGTAAAGTGTACGATCTCTGCAGAGAATAAACTATTCGAATAGTCGCGCCCACGGTCAGGGGCGGACATGGAAAACTTCCTTGAGTTAGTTCTATTTCTAAAACTCTTGTGGGCGGGAAAGAAAAACAAATTTGAGGGAAGTACTCCAACCTTTGAATTTTCCTGGAGGGAAGTACTCCAGTGTGGATATGAGCTAGTAAATCCAAAATCTTTAGCATCGGTGGATGTAGCCGACACCAATAAATACTTATTACATCACTCAAATTCAGAAAAACTCGCTTTGTTAAATGCTAAGTCATAGGGTTTGTACTTATATTATTTACAACTGTCGCTCTTCGCAAATAAATAAACATGAGCCCTCTTTGTCAAGCTTTGCATATAATTACATGCATTTCTGTGAATGTTGGCTCGCGGAGCACGGTTGTGTGTGCTCACCTCGCTTTTCCCCCCTTTTCCCCCAGAGTTGGCAAATCAAGACCAATATGAGTACTACCAGGATCAGGAGGGCGAAGGAAATGAAGATGGTGGTAGTTAGGCTAGAATCTATTCTCTCCTTACAGTCTGGCCAACCAATCTAATTGGAAGGTGTCCTTAACGTTAACCAGGTCCCCTGGATGATATTAAGCACACCTAGGTTATCCCGGTCGCTTGCCTGTGGGGAGATGAGCCCCTCCCTTTTGCTTCCGCCAATAATGCAATGGTACACTGAACTTATGTGGCCTGAAAGCCCCTTTTGTAATACTTGTCCTTATATGGGACCTGTGTACCCTGGTATTGTAATAATATGACCTGTATCGTGTATGAAATGAATCAGCATTGTATCTGTGAGCACTATCTACTGATCCAGGGAATAGTGCAGTGAAATCACAGGGATTCTGGGTTGGTTCAAACCCGGGGTCCGACAGAAGGAGATCGTATTGGCCGTGTCGGCGCAAAGTAGAGGAGGTCTCGACAACCATGTGGTGGAGGAGATCCAGGCGGCCTTTTGGGTCAGGAGCAGAGGAGAAGATCCTATTGGCCGTGTCAACGCAAAGTGGAGAAGGAGATTACGGTGGCCTTCCTAGTGGAGAATCTGAAGAGGAGGTGGGAGGCTGCCGCCGCCACTGGGCGCCTCCACCCGATAGCCCCAGTAGAGGAATTTGCCACCGGATGTGGCGCCGCCGGTCAGGATTTGTATTCATCTCCTTTGCCTACCCTTATGCTGCTAGTTCACGAGCATACAAGCATGTCTGTGGGTAATAGACACCTGTAGGCGACGGGATGAGAGACGATGTCTACCCGTTGCGGGTGGCGAGCGCAGGCATTGGAGACAAAGTCTGCCCATCATGGGCATGGAATCTCTGTCGGGCATGGGCATGGGATAGATCCATTAGCCCGCTGCGCGATTGCAATCCTAGTAGTTTCCATCCAAGAGAAGGCGTCCCATCATTGCATGGTCTATCTCACTCAATGGGAAAGCATGCTGTTGTTGTTTCAACAGCTTTCCTATTTGTTGTTGTCGAGTAACTATTATCAATTAAGGCAATAAAACAAGAGATGGCGTGATGCACGTGTGTCTCTCTCTTATGCCTAGGCCACTAATGTAGAGCACCTCACTTACATACGTGCTGTCGCTGTTGCAATTAATCCTGAAAACAGAGGTGGCGTGAAGCACGACTACCCTCCCCGTACTGCAGACAACTAATCTAGACGTCAAATATCACTAATATACGAAGAGATGATGGCCTCTTCTTTTGTTGACCCACACTATCACAGGTCTATGCTTCAGAGTCGCGCAATTGCTTGCGATGTTTTCTATGTTTCTCTTCTTGTTATTCTCTCTCTCTTTCAAGCAACGCATGCAGTACAAAGAAATACTCCTGGTGAGCGAAAGCAACGCACTCACCAAGCTAACTCACAACACGCACACACACATGCAGCTACTAACTCCCTGATCCTGCACGTGCGTCCATGGGAGAGTGACTATTGTATAGTATAGACGACTATTTTTTCTCTTTATCTTCAGTCATTTTTTACACTATAATTTTAGGTGATTGAGATTGTAACTTCAGGAGGGGAAATTAGTACACTGTAACTTTAGGTCACTACTATAAAAATACTATTAGTAGACGCCAAATCACAGATGGTTTGACAAAACCGTCTGTGATATTCCAGTATCATAGACGGTTTTAATTTGAAGACCGTTTATGTTGTCGGTGTCGAAGAAAACAAGTATCACAGACGGTTCTTACCGATGAACCGTCTGTGATACTGGAATATCACAGACGGTTTTTATTAAAAACCATCTGTGATAATCATATTATCACAGACAGTTTTTATTAAAAACCGTCTGTGATAATCTAAGAATTATTACAGACGGTTTTTTATTAAAAACTAATTTACTTCCATATGATTTTTTTTATACATAAGGCTTAGAATCCGACGGCCTTATTAATTTAATTTCCTCTTTTGCAATTTGCTCTTAGGCTATCTTTCTTCATTATTTAGTCACGGTACTATTGATATCTAAACTCCAAATAGCAAGTGTCGTCATTTATTTGTTTCACCGATCATACACTACCTATTGTGTCACCCACCATTTCATCATTCCAGCCATGGTATCCAATTCTCACGTAAATCCTATCTTCCTCCATAAATTTGTGAATTAAACCTCATATTTCATTATGTATGTACAATCCCAATCTTAGATTCATTATTTGTCAACTTGTTAACTCTACAATCTAATGAAAACCCAATACCTTTACTTTAGATCCACAAATATAAATTTTTCTATTTCATCATCCAAAGTTTCTATTGATCGAAACGGGGTTACCAAATTTTTTTTATACGAGTCTGAGTTTCCACCACCAATTTATAAATCCAATCTTAGGTTTGTTAATTGCCAATTTAATCAACTCTTCATTCTAATGAAAATCTAGTATCCTTTATTTTACATCCACCGATGTCTTTTGTGTCCTGAATTCCTATTAATCCAATCTCATATTCGCTATTCATCAACTCTTTGATTCTGAATTCTAATAATCATCCATCATTATTACTTTTAAATCCTTCCTGTTGTTTGATTCAAATCCATAATTTACTCTTCTAGTAATCAACTTAAATCTTCACTATCAACCTCCAAACGAATTCATTATTATAAACATTCTCCGGTGATAATGTTAATAATCAAGTCTGTATTCCCCTAGTTGTTATCACATCTCCAATTTTTCAAAAAAATCAATCAATCCATCTAGTAATTGATCATATTCTACTATTTCATTATAGTAAACATCTCCCAAGAATTATATTGTTTATCAATGCCGTAATCTATTAATTATTTTCACACTTCCTATTTCTCCAAGAATCAATTAATTCATCTATCTAGTCATTCTAATCCTTTAAGCTCCACAAATTTTATTCTCCCAAAATTCATACTATTGTTTCCTTCTGATGATTGACATGAATCTATCGACATGTTTGTGTGCTCACCATACATTTCCTTTACTTGCGACTCTATTTATTCTCCTCCATTTTTTTTAAGAAAAGAAGTATTTTTCTAACCGTGGGTAATAAAACCAAAAAGGGAAAATAGATTTTTACCAACATAGCTCTTTCCGAAGTAACACCTCAAGGTTAACCCTTATGCTTTGTTTTGAAAAACGAGGTCCTTTTTGGGGAAAATGTTCAAGAACTAACTTTGTGTCGGACTATTTAATACCTCAAAGTGTTTTTTTATAATTTTTTGGTAAGTTGTTTGAACTTATGAAAATTTCCCCAGAAGATCAGGTTTGTTGGAATGAGTTTGAAAATGAATTTTGTAAACAATTTGATAATCGATCCTCCGAGGATAAAACGAGTTTCAAATTTAAGCATTATGATTTTGGCCCAAAGTAGGTTTGCAAAGAGAGTTTACAAGAGGAGTACTGGATTTCTATCATTTGAATCTGGAAAGGCTCGGGTTATTTTATTTGCCATAAATTGCTTTTGAAATATAATACATAGAAGTTTTCTGAGACCTAGCAGTTTGAACTAAAACTTAATGTGTGAAAGAATGCAATAGTAATAGCGATCCAGATTCCATCCACCGTTACATGGCCTCTGCACCATATGCTAGACCTTCAGCGTTATAACCACTTACATTATCACTGGCGCGACACGCAGGGCAACTCAAAACAGGGCTTTCCACTGCCCTCCACTTTTCTATTCCCACCCACAAATTTTTTGAAATAGAACTATATCTGGTTAGGTTCCTATGTCTGCCCTTGACCGTGGGCATGGCTATTCGAATAGTTTTGGACTCTACAGAGTTTACACACTTTACCCATAAGAGACAGTTCACTCATTGCCCCGCATGATTCCTTAGTCGTGCGGTTGAGTAGACCATCACAGTAACCATAAAAAGTACCTCGCCCCTTCCATCATTCATGTAATTCATATGCCTACTAATTCTTTGATGTTTCATCGTCCTGTAATTCATATGCCTACTAATTCCACGATATCATGGATGCCATTATGTAGTGTAAAAAAGATTAGAAGTATTGTGGGGTTGTCGGATCGCACGAGGAACACATATGAGTTAAGACTTTAGTTCATATGTACAGTTACAATACTGAAATTGTACATCGTGGAGAGAATGTTAAATAGCAATGATTAAGCCAACGGATATACCAACTGAGAAGCAAGTTATATCCATCACGTAATACACCATGTAGGAAGGAAATAGCTCTATTAATTTTTAGTTTGATCATCTTACTTAGTGATGGAGGTAACTTATTTCCGATGATTAATATTTAAGAGCCACGCCACATTGATTTGGCTATATCCTACTAATTTAGTTTTAGTACAGATTTGCTAATCACGATCAAGACACTATATGTCTAATTCAGGATTGCTTAATATGCAAAAGCGTCCTCAATCACACGAATTAGCAAACCATCGAGAAACATTAGGCCCTTATTATTCAGCGAAAGATGAATCAACAATAGAAGTGTTATAAATTGGCCCATGTGAGCAAGGCCCATTTTCTTAATTCCAAAGCATGCACGATTTAGTGCTATATTGCTAAGACAAGGTGGATGAGACCAATTAGGAGCGCTTGCAACTCCTTGAATCATGTGACACATGGATAGGGATGGCACGAGGGGCTATGGCTAATCACACACATGCGCACCCTGCACCTTGCATCAAGTCCATCTTTATTTTTGCTGAACCCTGCACCACCCTCTCTTTCTGTTTGAATGAGATTCAAACATTTGAATGAGACAGTTACAAGTGAATTTACACTGCTTAATTTGTGATTTGATGAGGCAGTTACCAGTGCATAGTTCTGTTTAAACGCAGCAGTTGCCAGTGAATAACTGCATCACCCATAAAAGGGCCTGGAGACGTCCAGGAAGAAACAAAGAGTTTTCCACCTCCATTCTTCCTCTACTTTCTGATCTACAAGCTTGTGCTGTTGTGCTGTGCCTTCTGAATCTCGCCGACCTTTCTTCCTGGCGTGCACCTGGAAGGAGGGAGAGCGGCTATCTCCGAACCGTTGCCGCAGAGAGTACCTACACAGGGCGGCAATAAGGTTTTTGGGTAGCGCATCTGCGCGTCAACTCGGTTCACTATGTCATCTACGTTTTGCACTGCATCAAGCCTGTGCTGCTTCTTATTCTTCATCAAGCTCAAAAGATAGTCGTTCGTGGATTCGTTCAACTTTGTTACTATATTTTCCTTGTGTTTATTCTGATGTATGATGAGTAGCCTGCTGGTAGAAGTAAGTTTTGCATGACTGGTTTATTGTATTTGTCTCCTAGTAAAATTTGGAACTAAAATATTGCCCACATCTTCAACAAGAAGATGATTACGAAGGAATGCTTATTATTTTATGTAGTCTTCAGAGCAACAGAGCGTGGGTACATGCTTTTTCACATATGTACATGTGTATGTACTCTGATTAAATAAGACATACGTCTATCCTAGGAATCTAACACAAGTTGGTGGGAATAAACACCCTCACCTCCATTTACTTTTTATCCCTATTGTAGTGTATGTCAAAACCAGACTGAGCTTTGTAGCCCAGCCTGAAGCTCGAAAAATAATTTTTGTGAATAAAAAGTAATTTTCTAAGTACACTTTCCAAATAAAGATATTATTTTTAATTATTTTGTGAATAGATATTATTTTTAAAATTAATGATTGTTTTATCAATCTATTTCAAGCTTTGGGCCTGGCCCACGTGCCAAAAATCAGGTCAGCTTGCCCCATGCAAAGGTTAATTCATGAATAGTGTGATGATGACTCAATTCAGTCACTACATATGCTTTTGAAGTTAATGAATGCCATTGACTGCTTTGAATCGATTGTTATTACTATTGTAAAATGAGGTCAAATGGGATATAGAACTGGTAGGTTCAAACGCTTAAACACCCTTGGAAATATTTGCACTGCATTAAGAAGAATCCCATCGTGGCATGTTAAGTATGAATATACTCATTCTTGGATATTTTGATCGGATCATGAGGTGCATGACGAGGAAGAGGCTACTGGTGAAGGATACTTTGATGGTGATGACTACGCGTTCTAGGTCACATCTATACTCAAGTGTACCATACGGTTTTCAGTGTCTTTTGGATCTTCTGGTTGTAAATAAATAAATTAGCCTAGAGGCTGTGAAACATGTAAAATTGGCTGATGTGCCGTAAATTATGTATGAACTAAACACTAGTAATGTAATCGTAAGTAGGTATTGTTTATCGATCTGTGTGTGACTGAAATCCTATCGAGAGTCTACTTTTCCCCTCAACTCTAATAGAGTCTACAGTTGTAGGAAAACAAGGCATTTATTGGAAAATGGATATTCCCACGTACTACTACAGAAAATCATATTATAGACGGTTCAGAAACATCATCACATACGATTTTGTGACCCGTCTGAATTTATGGGTCAGTAATGATACGACGTCATCACATACATCTTTCAAACCGTCTGTGGTGTAAATATCACAGTTGGTTTTTAACTAAAAACCATCTATGATATATAAATATCACATACAATTTTAGTTAAAAACTGTCTGTGATATCTAAATATCACAGATGTTTTTTAGTTAAAAACCGTCTGTGCTATTCTCTTCTACCCCTAAATCTATTTCTGTTTATTGACTAGCATCAGGAAATGCTAGCCATGCCCTCTGAAACAAGCAGATCAACATGTACATGTATACATCCAATTCACATCTCAATTCATTTCACAAACATAAAACATCGACTAGGTTACTCATAGCACTGCATACATAAGAGGACACTTGCAATTTTGCAAAGATAAACTTCACAGCTACAAATTTAGAAAAATGCTTACACTACATTAAACTACAATCTAAAATAAGTGGTGCAGAAAAACTACATTGCCTTCTTCCTTTCCATCTTCCTTGCCAGTTGCCCTCACCATTGCCTTCTTCCTTGCCAGTCGCCCTTGCCATATGACTTCTTCCTTGCTAGTCGCCCATGCCATTGCCTTCTTCCTTGCCAGTTGCCCATGCCATTGCCTTGTTCCTTGCCAGTCGCCTATGCCATTGCCTTCTTCCTTGCCAGTCGCCCTTGCCATTGCCTTCTTCCTTGCCAATCGCCCTTGCCATTGCATTCTTCCTTGCCAGTCGCCCTTGCCATTTGCCTTCTTCCTTGCTAGTCGCCCATGCCATTGCCTTCTTCCTTGCCAGTTGAAAGGTTTTGACGAGATCTACAACTTTGCAATTGAGGTGAAACCCAAATTCCGAAGGGAAGATCAAAAATTTTGGCAAAAACATAAACCAAAAACATAAAACACAAATTTGGGGCTAAAGATGGCCAATTTTGAGAGTCTTTGTGGGTGACTGGCACACGCCTGTCAGTTTTTTCGATTGGGTGCATCGTTAGCTTTCCAACGAGTACAAGAACATTGAAAACAGACACCGTATGCAAAAGTTATGTCTGTTTTACTGAAAGTGTCTCAAAATTGAATCTTACTTGGACTTAGGCTGGACATCATGAAATTTTTCGGGATTGCAAGGTGGGAAACATAACACAGATGGTTTTAATACAAACCGTCTATGATAACATCATTATCACAGACGGTTTTTTAATAAGAACCGTCTATGATACTTCACAGACGGTTTTTGATAAGAACCGTCTATGATGTCCGCCATTATCACAGACGGCTCTTATCTAGAACCATCTGTGATACTTCATAGACGGTTCTTATTAAAAACCGTCTGTGAAAATACCACAGATGGTTATTTGTATGAACCGTCTATGATACTTGCAGCACAGGCGGTTCTTAGGAACCGTCTATGTGTAAGTGTCCAGTTTAGCCTCTTTTGTAGTAGTGACGCTAGGTTAGGTTAGTTGTATATATGGAAAAAATGTTGAGAAAACCAAAAGGAAAAAAAATCACATCTGGTCTTCAACTCTATCGGGAGTCTACTTTTCCCCCTCAACTCCAAACCATTTATTTTTTATTCCGTAGATGCCAATACTAGGACAAATCTCATCTAAAGGTACATGTGGGGTCAGGTTAATGATGTTGTAGCCAATTTATCAAAAACTAATGGCACGTTCTACCACGGCAGGTGGTACTGCAGTGCTCCATATCTTCCACGATGCGAGAGTTCAGTAGGTGACATGTGTTGCTTGCGGCTGTTTTTGTGGGGAATATTGCAAGCCATTTATACGTTCTTAGGGATATTGCAAACCATCAATATTGTTGAGGACTCCTTTTCTCTCAATTTTGATTGTCCAAAATATTGTCGTTGCTAGGGATGGCATTCTTACCTGATAAGCCAATTACCCATGGAAAAAACCCTAATAGAGGTGGATATGTTCCTCCTATAGTTTCCGTGTGATACATTCATGGGTGCAAAACTCTGTTTGATAGGCGAATAGGCATGGGCATGGGCGAGCTCCACCCATGCCCATTCTGCCCGAATACCCGTCAATACCAATTAATAGGTGGGCCCTTGACTAGAAAACCCTAGACATCCATCCGAGGCTACCAGGGCCACCACTCCACTAGATTTACTCACTAAGTGCCACATTCCTCCTAATCCCAATCCCTCTCGCACTCGGGCATTCCTCCCTCACTCTTGTGCATCCCTCCACCTCACTTGCTTTACTGCCACCTCTCTTCTTCTCTCTTGTTCTGCTGCTTCTGCATCCACCCAACGAGCGACAGTGTCAGGGTGGATTGGAGCAGGAGATCCCGATGGATCATGGGTGAGGAGCGAAGGAGATCTTGTTGGCCATGTTTGCGCGAAGTGGAGGAGATCCTGGAGAAGTCTGCTCCATTAGCCCATCGCGTGATTGTGATCTCTAGTAGTTTGCATCGAAGAGATGACGTCTCCTCGTTGCATGGTCCATATCACTCAATGGGAAACACATCCTATTGTTATTTCCACAGCTTTCCTATTTGTTATTATCGAGTAAATATTACTTCCTTCATCCACAAATGTAGGTCAGTTTTGATTTTTTAGGTCTCCAATGCAATAATTTGACTACAATTTATTATCATAATATAATAGTAAAAATAATAAAAAAAAATATGTTATGAAAGTATTTTGCAAGACAAATCTAATAGTATTATTTTCATGTAGTCAATCGATATAGTTTAACATATACTATTGGTCAAAGTTTAAAAAGCATGATCGTATGGAGCCCATGGCGGTCTATATTTGTGGACTGAGGGAGTATAAATTAAGGCAACAAAACAAGAGATGGCGTGATGCACGTCTGTTCTCTATCTCTTTATCACTCTCCACGTGTCCCAACGGGTGACAGTGTCAGGGTGGATTGGAGGAGGAGATCCCGGTGACTTAATGGGAGAGGAGCGAAGGAGATCTTATTGGCTGTGTCGGCGCAAAGTGGAGGTGGTCTCGACAACCATGTGGTGGAGGAGATCCTGGTGGCCTCTTGGGTGAGGAGCAGAGGAGAAGATCCTATTGGCCATGTCAACGCAAAGTGGAGGAGGGGATTGCGGCAGCCTCCATAGTGGAGAATCTGAAGAGGAGGTGGGAGGCTGCCGCTGGGCGCCTCCACCCGATTGTTAGTAAACTCCCGGTGATGCTTGTCACCGGCGAGATCAGAGCTCTCAACGAAGAGTATGAACACACCCAAACAAGACGCTTGGAATACAGAGTTTGTGCTGCAATGGAATTGGCAGCTTTTCTGATCTTCTATTTCTCCTTTTATTGAAAGGAATCCTGATCGTGCCACTGCACGTCCCGGAAATCCTCCTACTTGCGCGCGGCAATCCACAAATCAGAGCTCGCGCGCATGCGTCTCATCGTTGCATGGTCTATCTCACTCAATGGGAAATCATGCCGTTGTTTTTTTAACAGCTTTCCTATTTGTTGTTGACGAGTAGCTATTATCAATTATGGTAACAAAACAAGAGATGGCGTAATGCACGTGTGTCTCTCTCTTATCTCTATTATCAATGAGATCCATATCACACGTAGGGGGCCATACGTGCTGTAAACAGAGATGCCTAGACAATTAATCCTCAAAACAGAGATGGCGTGAAGCACGACTACCCTCCCCCTACTGCAGACAACTAATCTAGACGTCCCGGCCCTAATACAGATATCACTAATATACGAAGTATGGTTTTCGTGATGCAAGAGATGATGGCCTCTTTCTTTTGTTGCATCAAAGACCACGCTATCACAGGTCTTTGGGAGGAAGAACACAACAAAGAAGTTACTTAGTGTGATGATCTTACTTAGTGATATCCATCACGTAATACACCATGTAGGAAGGAAATATCTCTATTTTTAGTGTGATGATGTTACTTAGTGATATTTAGCAACTGGACAATATACATCCGACAAGGTAACTAGAAGGGTTAATAAAAGAGGAATTTATTGCCGAAGATTAATATTTAAGAGCCACACCACTTTGATATGGCTATATCCTACTAATTTAGTCTTAGTACAGATTTGCTAATCAAGATCAAGACACCATATGTCTAATTCAGGATTGCTTAATATGCAAAAGGGTCCTTAATCACAGGAATTAGCAAAGCACCGACAAACCACAACTCTTATTATTCAGCGAAAGATGAATCCACAAAAGGATAACACTGTATAGAAGATGATTATGGAGGAACGCTTATTATTTTGTGTGGTCTTCAGAGCAACAGAGCACTGGTACATGCTTTCCACGATATCTCACATCCATCTGGCCTGTCCTTATACTTACATCCGTGACAGGTCGCTACTGAGACGATCTGGGGTTGCTACTCGACAGAAGGTGCTCGACGGATTGCTGCAGCTGCGCCCGGGCAGATGCAGCCGTTCCTGAGCACGCAGTCGACGAAGCCCCTCGCGGAGTCTGCTTCTCTGAGGGAAAGCCCCTCTCCCACAAGATCAGCGCACTTGTCGTAGCAGATGCAGGAACCGGGCAGAGGCATCTCGTTTACCTGTTGGATGCAGCCATCCTCCTTGCCTTTGTTGTCTTCAGCAGCGGCCATTCCGTTGAGCAGGATGGCCAGCATCACGCAAATGACAACCATCTTCTTCGTCTGAGCTGCGGAAGCCATTGTTGAGAGACCACTCGCAACAATTAATGGATGTGATGGAGCTGTTGGCAAGTAGTGGCTCCAAGCGGCGGGCAGGCCGTGGTATTTATATAGAGAGAGCAAATACCGTTTTCCTGGTTGCCCGGGCCCGTCTAGGCTAGGCTATGCCTATCAGTTGTGCAGAAATCAAGTTTTGCTCTATATATGCCCCGTTCTTTCCAGACTGTCGGACCCAGATTTTGTCAAATCCACAACACTTCGTAATTCCACTACACTATTCCCTATATCAGTAGATATATTACTAAATTATTTTATATATTACGTGAACTATAGCATTCATTAATATTACAAACTAGAGTTTAAATAAACCACATTGGGCCGGATTTACATAAAGAGCCGATCGGACCAAATAGATACATCGGACCACAGTTACCATCAATATCTACCTATCTGAGGTAAGAGCTAGACTACTAGAGAATGTCCTACTCTTCATGATTTTCTCTTCCATCAGCTATTGGTTCATCGTAGTATGCGCAATGATCTTGATTCTTTGGTTCTGTGAGATTTAGTTAGTGTGTGTGAGCACAATCAACCATGCTCTGCAAGCCAATACAAATAAATGCAGTAATATAGATACAAGGCTTATTTGATGGTGGCTCGAGCTCGTTTATTTGCTAAAGACATTTGAAAACTACAATAAGTATGAAAGCTTCTTAGACCTAGCATTTTTTACTAAACAAGATATTCTAAAGTGTTTGAGAGAATGCAATATTAGTAGAGTAGGTTACATTTACCAGTTACATGGTTCGCTCCACCTATGATATAGTTGTTTATTGGGTTCCAATCACTGGGTTCCAACCGCATAGGAGAAATCAAAGCTAGGATTCCCACCACCCTTTCTGGTTTTCATCCAAACCATATCACGAGTAAGTCCTATGCCCGTCCATGACCGTGGGCATGATTGTTCGAATAGTTTTTTCTCCGTAGAGGTTGTATATTTTGCCCATAAGAAACAATCAACTTGTTATATTTCATATTTTTTCATTAGACATGTGATCAAGAAGATCATTATAAGGCCTTTACAACACATTGCACTGTCGTCATCTCGACCAATAGGTTTACCCCTTGTGATGAAGGACCCATAGATGTTAAGGAAGTTCCACAATAGCACAGAGGAATAGCACCCTCCACTCAGTATCCCAAATAAGCCGGATCAACATCCACATGCGCTAGTAATCGAATAGTGAGGGAAGTTCCCCGATGACATAGAGGAACATCACCTTACACAAGGTGCCCCAATCATGCCGGATCAGCATCCGCATACACCATCTCCACCCTCCACTATTTGAGATGACCCAAGTCATACGCATTATAGACTGTGGTTACACTATTTTACATCAGAAGATCGTCACAAGATTCAGTTCATAGGGTTATCTAGGCGGTTTTACCACAAACCACACTCTCATGCTCCAACTGCACCAACCCACTTACCATCTGCCTAGATATTTAAGCAAGGTTTAGGATTTTTGGGAGCATAAAATAATTGTGCTCAACATACCAACCACCTCCCGCCACTGGCCGCCCAAACCAAATTTTCATATTTGAAATGATGTTAGGGCAAATTAATACCCCTGGTATCTAAGTAAGACTAAGCATGACACTTAGATACAACTTATAACTAGTATGGTTACCATTAAATTTCTAGTGTGACAATGATTATGTGATCTAATGCCTAAGGGGTGGGGTATAGTGGTGCAATGATAAATAGGCAAGTATCTATAATCTTAAGACAAACATAAATTTGCATAACAAGTAAAAGCATGCAATTTGATAATTAAACAACCATAATTTGTAGCAAAATGTATGTTCAGCATGATCAAAGTATTGATTCATCTAGATTACAAGTTGGTTGGTCTTGAAAATCTTGACTTGGCTGGAACAACGACTCTTCCATGTCCTCGTACTCCATTCAGATGATTGCAATGGAAAGCAAATAATTATATGAGCATACAAATAAATCCAAATGTAAATCAAAATAAACCCAAACATGGTTATTTTACTTCCATTAAAACGTTCTTGATTTTAGATGAATTTAGAAACAAGTTTCATTCAATTTAGAATTAAAATGAATAAGAATAGGCTTTCCATAGTTTAAATTCATGAAAAATACTGAAAATAAACAGCGGAGAGAGAGTACTCTCACTAGTAGGTGTGGCCCAAGCATTTTAATTTTGTTTTTGATTTATTTTTATAATGGAAAAGCTACAGAGAATGACAGGTGAGGCTCTTAGGGTTTCCATTTTATTTTTGAATTATTTTCTAAAGGAAAAGGCTAGGGATGGACAGGTGTGGCCTAGTTCTGTGCTGGTCACAGTAAAATAGGGGACTCATAAGTCAGTGGCTCATATACCTAAAACCAATTTTAAATGATTTTCTTAACTAAATAGGGCCATATGTCATAGACTAATTAATTTAAACTAATTATAGTCATTAAGTGTTGGTTATTTACTCCTCTAATTAATGATGGAGGAACAATACTCCCTAATGGCCGAAATAGGGAGGCAATGGCGCTCACCGGCGAGCCTAAGAATGGAATGCTTGGGCTGAACCACACTTTTGGGCGGAGCAGTGCACCCCAATTTAGGCTCAGTAGTGGTCGGTGGCGAGCCAAGTGGTAGCGGTGGCCCGGGTGCAAGGCTCCATGGCGAATGGCGATGAGGTAAGGAAATTTGATGCTAGGGGAGCAAATTGGGAGCATGGGGTGAGTCACTGGAAAGCCTGGTGTGGAAGGAGGGGCAATGGAGTGCTCTCGTGATGAGGACCTATGGTGGTGAAAAGGGGGTCACTGTGGGTGGCTCGTCGGAGGGGAGGAGAGGAAAGGGCAGTGCCAAGGATGGCTTCAAGGGTTCTTGGAGGTTCTTTGGGTAGAGGGAATCATAGGTGATGGTACGCTAGAGAGAGGATGACACCGGTGGTGGCGGAGTTGGCTAGAGCAAGGGAAGAAGGTGATGGCACTATTCGGCATGGCGAGGGAGGGCGTGGAAGTGGTGAGGCAAAAAGAGGTAGCTCGGTGGCTTTTATAGCCGAGGAGGGGTAGTGGCCATTGTGCATGCACAATGGAGGCGTGGTGTGGCACTGTTCGCACACAGGGATGGCTTCGTGTGCAAGAGTAGTGTGGCATAGCCCTAGTCTATATTTTAATCTGGAGGGGAAAGTTTTCAGGGAAAAAACAAAAGGAAAAAAATCACATTAATCTTTTGGAAGTTCAAATTTCACCCTCAACTCTAAACCATTTACTTTTGATCCCTAGTGTAGTGTATGTAGAAACCAGAATGAGCTTTGTGAATGTAGTGTATGTAGAAACCAGAATGATCCCTAGTGTCCGAAGCTCGAAAAAACAATTTTTTGTGAATAAAAAGTTGTTTTCTAAACACATTTTCCAAATGAAAATGTTATTTGTAATTCTTTTGTGAATAAAATATTATTTTTAAATTAATCTATTGTTTTATCAATCTATTTCATGCTTGGACCTGGCTCACATGCCAAAAATCGGGTTGGCCTGCCCAAGCATAGGTTAATTCATGAATAGTGTGATGATGACTCAATTTAGTTACTATATATGCTTTTGATGTTAATAGATGTCATCTAGTGCTTTCAATCAATTGTTATTCACTACTACAGAAATAGTATTAGTAGACATCAAATCATAGACGGTTTGACAAAACCGTTTGTGATGTACACTATCATAGACAGTTTTAATTTGGAGAACGTCTGTGTTGTTTATGTCGGAAAAAAGGAGTATCATAGATGGTTCTTACCGATGGACCGTCTGTGATACTAGAATATTAAAACCGTTTGTGATAATATGGAATTATCACAGATGGTTTTTAAGAAAAAAAATCATTTGTGATAAGATGATTATCACAGACGATTTTTAATAAAAACTGTCTATGATAATCTGAGAGTTATCACAGACGGTTTTTTACCGTTTGTGATAATCTGGCTATATATTTATTGTGCCGCTCAGAATCGCATCTGTCTTCATTTCAATCCAGATCTAGCCGGTGCTGCACTCAAAGAGGCAAGGCGTTCTGGCCAGTTTAGGCCAGTTAATTTGGTGGAGGCAGGAGAGCTTTGAAGATTCATACGTTCCTGGTTGCCCTAGATATGGTTAGTAACGAAATTTATTTTTCTTTGCATTACAATTTAGACCTAAGTTTTGGTGAGTGTTATTGAAGATGGATTGCATCTACTTGACCATAAATGATCAGTTCCCATCATGTGGGAGGTGAAATTTGTCAAAATTGTTGGTTATAAGTGGTTCATCGATCGCTGGGGAAATAACTGTTGTGTTTATAATATGAATTAAGCTAGCAAAGCCTCAAGCATGTGGTATATATGTAGTAATAATTATTTAATTTAATGTTTAATACTAAGTTGTTATATATATTCATAATGTAGGACTGAAGCTGGATGTATGCTGCGAACCATGTGAGTGAAGAGTACATTAATGACGTGTCTGCTTTTACAAGAGCTATCGAGGAGGATATGTTGAATAAGGGGTGGAATATATGTATTGTCCATTCACTGACTGTGAGAATTTAAAGATGTTTAAGTACCGATAGCAAATTGAAGCGCACTTGATTCGGAGGGGTTTCAAAAAGGGTTATACATGTTGGACCAGTCATGGCGAAGTCAATGATATGCCGCCAGATGACATCGCCGGTGAAGTGAATGATAAGCCGCCGTGTCACATCCCAAATTTTGCTTTTTGGAAAAATTTAATTTTAAATTAATTATTTTAAAGTATTTGGATGTTATTTGGATTTATTTGGCTTTTATTTGGTTTTCTGAGTTTTCTGGAGCTTAAAACCTATTTTAAAATTTAAAAAGGTATTTTAAAGTATGAAAATTAAATACTAAAAGTAGTTGGAAATAATTTTAATTAGTCCAAAATATCTCCAGGAGCTTCTGTGAATTTTTCTAGGTATTTTCATATTTTTCTGAGGCCTAAATAATTTCCTAGCCTTTTCTGAAAACAAAAAAATCAAATTATGAAAATAAAATTTCCAACCCTCCCTCCGGGCGACGCGTGGATGGCCCAGATCCGCCCACGTCGTCGCACGGCCCAATCCAGACCGCTTCTCTATCTCTCCCTCCGCCAAGCGGGCCTGGCCCGTCAGCCACCCCACCTTCCCCTCCCCTCGGGCCGGCACGTGGCCAGCCCGATGCGTGCCATGCCACCCGCGCGGGCCATCCAGCCGCCCGCTCTCCCTTTCTCTCCCCTCTCACTGCCCCGCGGGCCCCGTCCGTCAGCCATCTGCGCCCCACTCCCGCTGCCACCCGGGTCCCGCCTGTCAGACCCGTCGTCTACCCGCGCCACCTTCCTTCTTTCTCTTTCCCCTTTCCTTTCTTCGCCGGCCGACCGAGTCCCCCGAGGATCCAGCCTTACCTTCCTCATCTTCCTCCGGTTTTGGAAACCCCGAGCACCCGCGCGACCAAATCCCCAAACCCCCGTGCCTCCCTTCCTTCTCTACCCCCTTATTTCCTTCTCTCCCCGAACCTTCCTTTTTCGGCCGCCAACACCGGCGAGCAATTACCGTGCCCCTGCTCCCCCTCCGTCCCTATAAATAGCCCCCTCGGCCTCCCCTCTCACCACACCACCTCCCACTGCTCTCCTCCTCTCTCTCCCCGAGCCCGAGTGCTCCGCACCGAGAGCTCCCCGTGAGCGCACGGTAAGTACTCCGGCGAGCAATTGCCGCCGCCTCGGTCTTCCCCAGAGCCCGCCGCCGCCTCCAACGTCTTCCCCGTGCGCCGACGACCACCCTCAGCCCCTCGGCCGAGCCTCCCCGCCGCCGGAGCACCGTCGCACCGGAGCACCCGGGCCCGCTCCGCTACTTCCTCGTCGCCGGCCACCTCCGCTCGTCCCCGGACCTCGCCGACCCCACAAGCAGCACCCCCTCTGCACCAGCGGCACATTTTGAACTTCATCCAAACCACTCTGGCCACCCCTCGCCGCCGTCGCCACTGCCTCCGACCACCTCTGTCCGGCCCCCTCCAGCAAGTACCTCAAAGGGGTTACTTACCCTATATGGGTAAGAAACACCCGAGTGGCCAGATGGCTAGCAGCGTTATCCTTTCCCCTGGCTCCCTCGGCGCGCATTCGAGCCCCCGGCTCCGCACGCTGAGGTTGAGCCATTTCTTTTAATTTCCGTGCTGACATGCGGGCCCTGTCTGTCAGTTGCTATCGGTTTTTGGACCGGCTGACAGCTGGGCCCCGCCGGTCAGTGCTCCCTGCTGACAGTTGGGCCCAGAGTCGATGGGTCCCACCTGTCAGTGACCAGCAGCTTGTGTGGTCACGGACAGAGGGGTCCCACCAGTCAGAGACTGAGCGCAGTGGGCTCACTGCCAGTGGGTCCCACCTTTCAAAGACTCAGAATAAAGAAATAAAATAAAAGATTAAAATTTAAATGCTTCTAGTGGGCCCCACCTGTCAGAAATTTAATATTTTCTGGATTTATTCAAACTGAAATCTTTAAACAAGTATAACTTCCTGATTTTAACTCCAAATTCGGCCATTCAAATTTCTAAATTCGTCTAAAATCATAATCTATCCAAATATGGCCTCTTTTGAATTATTGAATTTTATTTGAATTTTGTTTATATTTATTTGTTTTGTTGCTCTGTCTTTTCGCGCGTAGAATCCAACATTGTCGAAGATCTCTCCACTCCGCAGCAGGAAGACCCAGAGAGCATGCAAGAAGGCAAGTCTCCTTTGATCATCTCGAACCTATGATTTTGAAATGTTTTAATTATTTTGAATTATGTGCATTGCTATTTACATAAAACATTAGTTCAAATCTTAATGTATTAGTTAATCCAGCTCTGTTATGCCCTCAATTGAAGTTGATTGCTATGTACCTTTGTAACCCTAGAATTTCCTTTGTCTCAATAATGAGCGTATTATAATTATTTGTGAATAATAGAATGGTAGTGTAATGCTTAGTCATGCTATTTAATGCCTTTTGAAATCTTGCAAATGGGAAAGTATGATTTATTGTAATACCCTTGTGTTTATAAATTTAGTGGTGATTGGAGTTGCCACTGTTCTTTTAAAATAAAATAAAATGTGGAAGTTGATTTAGATTAGGGTGGATGGTTGGTTTGGGTTGGTGCGGCAAGCACGAGATCTTGTAAAGTGTATGTTGCACGCTAGTCAACTAAGGACCGACGCTTGTGATTGTCCAGACTGAGCACTACTGTACAACCCTAAGTCTATATGGGTACGACCTAGCTGATTAACTTATGATAGTCTAGTTTAGGTGCCACCAGTGGAAAGTGGGTGCCAGGAATTTACTGGTTATTCACAGTGAGGGACAGGGATTTACTGTACTCATATGGCGCAAGAGGGGCTTCGGATTGGGCAGATTTAACCCTTCTGCGGTGAAACCTCAGCGGGTGGTGTCTAGCTAGACTAGAGTGAGGTAAAGGCTTTGTGATATTTTATCTATGTCTCATGCCAAAGGAAGCGTGGTGACTGTTAAGATAATTTATCTCTTGGGGGTAAAGTTGTACAACCTCTGCAGAGTGTCAAACTATTCGAATAGCCGTGCCCACGGTCAAGGGCGGGCAAAAAATGCATTCACATGGTAGATCTTTGGTTTTGGTTTTAAAAACAAAGTTTTGGCATTTCGAGAGTGGAGGGAACTCTCGGAAGGGTATCCTGGCGGTTGGAGCTAGTGTGGGTGGATGTAACCCGTAGTTTTGAACTTTATCGGTTTGAGCTGGTTAACTAGTGTTGGTGGATAGAACCTTCACTATAAAATGCTTATTAGTTTCAGTTAAACGATTAACTTTGTTAAATTAATGCCTTTGAAAATATTTAGTAATATTTGAAATAAAGTATTGCTTTGTGCAAAAGAACCATATAGCCTTTCTTTGTCAAGCCTTGCATCTACTGCATTTTCCCAAGACTTGCGGAGTACTTTTTGTACTCACATGCTGCACTTAAAATAAAACTCAGAGGAATATGAAGCTCAAGAAGGAGACTACGACTACTTTGCTTGCGGATTCGACGAAGGATTCCCGGAGTACTAGGTCGCGCTTCCCCAGTCAATTGCCTGTGGCGTATTGATGGGTCTACGCTGGTTTTATTTTTGCTTCCGCTGTGTTTTGTGAGTGTGAGGTCTTGAAACCTCAGTTGTAATAATGAGACCTTTTCGGTCAGTACTCTCAATTATTGTAATAACACGTTGATGGTTATGTATTCATTTCTGTTTAACTGTGTGCACTAGCTTTGATCTGGGACTAGTGTTGTAATACACAGAGGGTCCGGATTCAAAAATCCGGGGTCCCGACAGAGATGGTATCAGAGCTAACTTGACTGTAGGACGAGACCTAGATTAGAATGATAAAGCCTTAAGGACTTATATTTATGAAAATAGTATATTAAAACTATATAAGCTTCTTTTCTTCTACTCTTTTCTTACTTAGTATCTTGTTCTTGTCTTTAAAATTCACATGTTAAAATCTTTTACTAATCTTTTCTATTATTTCAACTTTGTAGATGGCCGGTTTATCCTCCGCTACCCCGTGGGACTATTACTCTCATGGCGAGGATGCTGGAGCATTTGCTAGCCTTCTTCGGCAGCTTATGCAGTGTCTGGAGTACCGTCAGCCACCTATCTTCAGGGGGCGGAAGACGCGGATCCTGGATCGAGACTCGTGGTCGATGGAGGTATTCCTGTATGCACGGGATGGGGAATTCAATTCCCACACATACCCCATCAAACATCCCCGGACCCGTTGTTTTGATGCTATCCAGGATGTAGCTCACCTTGCCATAGCTGATTTGTGCCACATGCACAAGGAAGCTGTGCATCAGTCACCCTTTTGTTTCTTCATCGCCCCTCGAGCAGGACAAAGGTACCCGGAGCCCTTTGATATCCCAGCAGATGATCCCCGACTGTCACACCAGGTGCAGCTCACGCAGGCGATGGCAGTCACCTATGCTAGAGCTTTGGAGGAGATTGGACAGCTTCGGATGCTTCTCAGTTCCAGCTACCAGCACTCCGACACTCTTCGCGCACAGCTTCGTCAGAGCCAGGCAGCAGAGTTTGAGCTGGGGCATCTCAAAGCTGCAGCTGACTACACGCCGTCATCACCCGTGCCTGCCATCGTCCCCAACAACCAGGCGCCAACTCGACGTAAGGGACCCCGCACCATGCTCACAACACACAAGAGTATGCGACGTCCCAGTCCGCCACCCGTCATCGACCTTGGCGACCCCAGCCAAAGCCGCCGGTTTTCCCGTTCCCGCTCTCGTTCGACTGCCTCCAGTCGTATCCGTTCCCGTTCTCGCGCTTCGACCGCTTGTGATTGCTCCCGGCACCACGTGAACGAGCGTGAGGAGGACCCGGAGGAGGATCCTGAGGAGCGCATCATCTTGGAGGATTAGTAGTCAGTAGCATCCAAATAAATTTCTACATCCTTAGAACGTTTTATATTATGTTCTGGTGTGCTAGATGGACTGTACCAAGCCTTTGTGCACTTGTGGTACAGCCATTCTTAAAACTATTTTGATTTCAATATAAGTTTCTTCTAAGTTATTGCTTGTTTCTTTCTTGTGTGTTGGTTTGGGATGTTGTTTAGTTTCCCCTAATCTCTTACCTATGCTCGTTCCCTCTTACCTTTTGCTATCCCCGGAAACCGCTTCAGATGGTGAATACAAGGAGCAACCCTGGCAGCAGCCGTGATGCCAATGCCCAGCCAAACGACAACATTCCACCACCTCCTGCTAATGGAGCAGATAATGGCTATCACTACACCATGGCACAGCTTTACCGACACTTAGCTGCCAGCAATAATTCGAGAATACCGGCAAGTCATTTGTCGGTAAAGATCAGTGACAAAACATTCGTCGGAAATTCTAACTTCAATGTCACTACATCTGTCGGCAATTGTATGTGGCTTTACCGTCTACCTATATGTCGGCAAAACAGAGGTTTATGTCACATTATCTGTCGGCAAATAGTATTTGACAAACAATGTGTCGGTAAATCTTTGTACAGGCAAAAAAATAGATTAAAACCTGAAGCGGGAAAGAGGTGCGAAGATGGCGGCAAAATTTTCGGTGCGCGCTAAGAGAAAAAATATCTAACCTAAAATCTAACCTAACCTTCCCTCCTCTTCTCTCTCCTTTTCCCCTGTGCGCGCCGCCAATCGATCCTCTTTTCCCCTCCTCTCGTACGCGCGCGCCCCTCCTCGATCCATCGCCGCCTTCCTCGATCCAGCGCCGCCGCCCTCCTCCTCCGACCACCAGCGCGGCCCCTCCTCCTCGATCCATCGCCGCCCCCTCGGCCCTCGCTCGCCCACCCACCAGTGCGCCACCCCTCCTCCTCCAGTGCGCCGCCTCCCTCCTCCTCTCCTCTTTCCTCTCTCGTGCACCACCACCCACCAGCGCTGCCGGCCTCCTCCTCCGACCACCAGCGCGGCCCCTCCTCCTCGATCCATTGCCGCCCCCTCGGCCCTCGCTCGCCCACCCACCGCGCCGCCTCCTCCTCCTCCCGGTCGCCCCCCTCCTCCTCTCCTCTTTCCTCTCTCGTGCACCACCACCCACCAGCGCTGCCGGCCTCCTCCTCCGATCACCAGCGCGGCCCCTCCTCCTCGATCCATCATCGCCCCCTCGGCCCTCGCTCGCCCACCCACCAGTGCGCCGCCCCTCCTCCTCCTCCAGTGCGCCGCCCCCTCCTCCTCTCCTCTTTCCTCTCTCGTGCACCACCACCCACCAGCGCCGCCGGCCTCCTCCTCCGACCTCCATTGCGCCTCCGATCATCTCCTCCTCCCCCTCCAGAGCACCAGCTGCGCCACCCCTCCTCCTCCAGAGCGCCGCCCCTCTCCTCGCAGCTGCCTCTTCATGTTCGCCCCTGCCTCCTCCGACCGCTGAATGTTGAACTCTTGAACTCAGTTCTGTACAGAGACAAGCTTCTTGAATTTGTACTAATTTTTTCTTAATAGAAGTGCAGCAACAAGGAGAAGGTGTTCAACAAGTGGAACATATGACTCAAGGCCATAACTGTACTAGCTAGGAGCTGCTGAGTTCTCTAGAAAATATCTACATTGGCAGGTTCCCTTCCTTTCCTTCTTGTTGTATGTATGTGCTACAAGTACTTCTTAATGCAACGGTCTGATTCTTGTGTGTTGGTCACTAAATAAACTGAGTGGATGCTGCCTGAGTGTTTGAAGCTTATACTGTTGTTTTGAGTCTGAGCAGTTTATGCTTGCAAATTAATATGCTGTCTATAAATAATATGTTTACTTGATTGGTGTAACATTATGTTTTGACACTTATGATATTTACACTGAATGTAGTTAACTATTGAATATCATCAGTAAAGGTGCATAATGGATAAAAGTTGGATGGATGAGCCTAGGTATACCCTAAACTTGATACATGTATATTATATTAGGTGATAAAAGTGCAGCACATTTCATTTAACATAAACAAAACTTACTGCATGTAGGCACACACGGGTCTATATAGAAGGAGTGGGGAAATTTCTTGATTTTGCATTCAATAATTCAGCAGAAGGAAACAAAATATTATGCCCTTGTAAAAAATGTGTGAACTCATCATGGAGAAACGAAAGTGATGTACGTGAGCACTTGATATGTGAGGGATTCTTACAAGGTTATAAAACATGGATGTTTCATGGATAAACAAGTTCCTCTTTTGTCAACAATCATGCTTGTGGTGAGGTTGAGGGTGGGATTGCTGCTGAAGAGAATTTTGAAGAAGATGATGACATTTCAGATTTGCTTAGGGACTTGGCATATGGGATAGATGATAGAGGGGATTTTGAAGATGGTAATAGTTTTGAGGAGCGTACCGATGATGATTTAGAGGCTATTCAAAAGTTAGCAGAGGGTGCTAGTCAAGAGCTATACCCAGGGTGCAAGAACTTCTCAAAGCTACGGTTTGTAGTTAGACTACTTCATATTAAATTACTTGGAGGTTTGGACGGATAGAAGTTTTGATATGTTGTTAGATCTCTTGAATGATGCTTTTCTGAAGGGTCAACAATACCTAAAAATTACCATGAAGCTAAGAAGATGGTAAAATGCATAGGACTTGAGTATGTTAACATCCATGCATGTAAAAATGATTGCATTCTTTTACGGAAGAACCATGCTAATCTTGATAAATGTCCAAAATGTAATACTTCTAGATGGAAATCAGAAAGTAAGAGTGTTGATGGGAAACGTGTACACAAGGTTCCTGTTAAGGTTCTACGCTATTTTCCAATAAAGAAAAGATTGCAGAGGTTGTTTGTAAACCCTAAAATAGCAGCTCTGACAAGGTGGCATGATGAGCAACGGACAAAAGATGGTCTACTTAGGCATCCGACAGATTCGCCTTTGTGGAAGGATTTTGACCATAAACATCCAGAGTTTTCTTCGGATAGCCGGAATATTAGACTTGCTTTAGCTACAGATGGTTTTAATTCATTTAGGTCCATGAATGTTAACTACAGTATTTGGCCTGTTGTATTGATTCCATATAATTTCCCACCTTGGATGTGTATGAAGCAACCAAATTTCATCCTCTCATTGTTAATACCTGGCCGTGAGGCTCCTGGTAATGATATAGACATCTATCTTGAGCCACTAGTTGATGATATGGTAGATATGTTTGTTAATGGCATTAGAACATATGACTCTTCTAAGGGTGAGTACTTCCAGCTACGTGCTGCGATATTGTGGACCATATCTGATTATCCAGGACTAGGGTATGTGGCAGGATGCACTACCTCTGGTGAAGGAGCATGCCCTGAATGCCACTCATATACATGTTCACTATTTTTGAAACATGGGAGCAAGATGTGCTACATGGGTCATCGTAGGTTCTTACATGCAAACCATGAATTTAGGACTGATGCCCATTCATTTGATGGTGTTAATGAGCTTCGGCCTGCACCTAAACCACTTTCTGGGGAAGAAATTCTAATGCAGACAGAATTTCTTCAAACGGTTTTTGGGAAGGACCCATCCGGAAAAAAACCTAAAAAGCGCAAACGACGGGAAGGGGAGGAAATGATTGTTTGGAAAAGACGGTCCATTTGGTTCAAGTTGCCATATTGGAAGGACTTGTTGCTTCGGCACAACTTTGATGTAATGCATATAGAAAAAAATGCTTGTGACAACATAATTAGCACACTTCTGGGAATTGATGGGAAATCGAAGGATAATTTGAATTCTCGCTTAGACCTTAAAGCTCTAGATATTAGGAGGGATCTCCATCCGGTGGAAGTAGATGATAAGTTTTTTTTACCTCCTGCACCTTATACATTGAGTCCTGCTGAGAAGAAATTATTTTGTGAGGTATTAAAGAGTGTCAAGTTTCCTGATGGATATGCATCTGATATACGTCGCAATGTCCATGTTAAAGAGAAAAGGATAATTGGTTTAAAGAGCCATGACAACCATATACTTCTGTAACATTTACTTCCTCTTGTTGTGAGAAAGATATTACCAGAAAAAGTAAGTGCAACACTGATTCGTGTAAGCAATTTCTTCAAGAGGATGTACTCACCTGTCATTCGCGTAAGTGATATGCAAAAGCTAGAGGCCGAAATAGCTGAAACCTTGAGCCTTCTAGAAACAATATTCCTCCCATCCTTTTTTGATATTATGGTACATTTAATGGTATACCTTCCTGCCCAAGCAAGAATGGCCGGTCCAGTGCATTTTCGCAATATTTATCCTATTGAAAGCTAATTTTCTAAAAATACTAACATCAAATATTTTCTTCTTGAGGGGCATGTACCTTCAACTGTGATCTTATCTTTTGTTGTCCAAGATCATTGCTATTTCTCTTGGTCTTGTGTCTATTGCAGATGGTAACATCTTCCTTTGTGCTGGAATTTACTTCTTTTGTTTGCCTCTCCTAAGAAAGGGGTAATCAATTTGGGTTGCAAAGTCCTTTAAGAGGTTTATGGCAACTAGTTGGTGTGGTCATGCGATTGATTTGGGAGTATGTGTGGGTGTGATATGAATTTTGACTTGTTATCCTTAAGGGATTGAGGTGTTTTAGAAATTATCTGTCAAAGTAATTCTATTGGTCGAGGGCTTGGCTAGAATGTATTTTGTGGAGTCAGTAGAGTCTCTCTGCAAGGGTGTGGATGATGTACTCAGTTTGAGCGCATTGTCGAAGTTGCCAACTTAAGATAAACAAGTTGGAGTGTTGGGCGATGATTTGGAAATCCTTGGTTGAAGAAAGTTAAATTTTCAAAGGGAATGGATTGGGAAATTAATGATACCTTGAGCAGTAATATGCTCTCTTGATTCTTGTTTAAACTGTGTGTTTTTGGTAGAGGTCATCTGCAAATTGAGTTGTTTTATGTTGAGGCGTAGTCTTTTCCAGTTAGGAAAAGAAAATGATTGTTTTGATCTGTCGAGTGATTTCCACTCTTGGCTTATGTAGTGTGGATTCTCCAAATGTCTATTTGGAGAGTGTAAAAGGTTTCGTGGTGAATTCTTTGAATTGGATCGTGGTCCTTTGAAGGAAAGTTGGTTGCTAGTGTGTTGCTTGAGAATCCTTTATTCTTCTTTTGGATTGGGTCCCTTTTGCAAAAGTTATTATTTGTGCTTCAAGTAAAATGTTATGAGTGGAACCTGTGGTCGAATTCTTTAAAAGGGGTACAATGTATTATCCCGATTATAATATATAGAGGAAAATGTTTTAAGGAGGATGGAATTAGATAGTGGCTTGATAGTTGTGGTGGGGAATTTTGCGAGATTGGCAGAATCTGTTGGCCGCTCAGAGCCGGCAGAAGAGTTGCGGGTGCTCGTGGACTCGTCGGAGTTGGTCAGGAGGAAGAGGGCCACCAGGTATGTGGAGGCCATCTTGACGAATCAGTCCGAGCAGGAGGTGATGTGGGAGCTTGAAGTTCAAATGAAGAAGAAGAACCCGAGTTCTTCGAGGCGGGTGAGAACCCGTAGTTGTTGTTCCTTGGGGATGTTCTATCCTTGGGATGCTCTTTCCTATGGTTGTTCTTTCCTTGATGGGTTGAGGAGTTAGATTCGAGGACGAATCCTTTTTAGGTGGGGAGAATGTAATACCCTGAACGTCGTTTCGGCGTCAGTTTAAAATTAATCGCAGAGTCGCCGGATTTTCGGTAAATCGCGGAAGGGAAAAAAAAATTGTAGAATAGCGTAAAATGAATAAAAAAAACTCTGAATGGGCTGCCTGGAGAGTGGGCCGACCGACTTGGGCCGAAGGCCCAAGGGGTGGCCGCACCCTCCCCTCCCCCCTCCCTAAAAACCCTAGCCACTTCCCCCTCCTCCCTCTAGCCGCCACCCCCTTTCCCACCCTCCTGGCCGCACCCCCCCCCCCCCTCCCTGGTTGGCGCCCCCACCTCCCCCACACAGCTGTTGTCCATGGGTGCAAAGGAGAAAGAGAAGGAGGAAGAAGAAAGGGAAGAGAAGGAAGAAGAAGAGAAGGAAGAAGAAGAGGAGGAAAGAAGAAGGGTGATCCCAAGGGATCATCTAGGTAATTTTTACCAATCCCAAACCCTTCTGTTTTTAGAGTAATTAGGGTTCTTGGCTCGGAATTTGAAGGGAATTAGCAGATTGATTGCCGATTAGAAATTACCTGCTGTCTGCCTGTAGATTAATTCGCGCAGCGCGTCTTTTTGCGGGATTAGACCCATGAAACGATTTTTCCTGCGGATCTTCCCAAAAGGAAAATCAAAAGGAAAATTGTAGAGGACTTCGAGACCCATCCCCTGTATTTTTTGTAGAATTTTTGGCAACGGGATCTGGGCGTAGCAGGGTCGGTAGTACCGCTGTCTGTCAGGGGTGCAGATTGGGAACGACTGCTATTCAAGTGTGATTTAAGTGTAGAATTGGCTCATGTGAGATACTTTTGATATGAGGAATGTGGATGTGGTCATGGAATGGGGTTCGTCCCTTGTGGTTTGGTGGGGGTTATGATTGTGGCATGAGATTATTTCCTCTTGTAGTAATTGTTGATAGCAGTTATGGATGTGAGAAATAATATAGTAGTGAAGTAAAACATACATATGCTTCATTGTCTTTGGTAGTGGTAGTGGTTGAGGTTTTAAAGTAGTCAAACAAGATTTATTTGCTATTGTTTTACCGTTGTTAGTGGTGAATTGAGGTTGAGGATATAAACGTGGTCATTTGGAAATTAAATGTTGATGATTAAACTGTTGTAGTTTAATTAGCCTGTTAAACAGTTTGCTTACTGAGATTTTTATCTCACCCTTGTTCCCCCCCCCCTTACAGGTGATCATTGAGCATGCATGGGAAGGGTAGAGCGGCACCACCTTAATGCACTTGGATCATAGATTTATGTTGTAATAAAGACAAATGGATTCTAGACCATTGCCTAGTTTTGTTTAGATTAACTTAATAATGTTAGATTTGTGAACTATATTTTAGGTTAAAATATTGGAGGTTGTTTTAAATATTGAATTGTTGTCACTATCCTGTTTCCCTTAGTTGATTATGCTTCCGCTTATCTTACCTTGTTATAGGAATTGTTGCCAGATTATTTTATCTTGTAATTTGGTTAGTTGTGGAGTGCTTTTAGTGGCATCCCAGGATAATGTGGGTCCTGGGGTGTTACATTTAATGCTCCCTAAAAACCACAAATTGCTTATTTATATGGGCGGATGGTTCGGGGGTATGGTGCAACGTTGCGCGAGAGTGTGGTTAGTGGTAGAACCGCCCAGATAACCCTAAGGACTGAATCTTATCATGACCTCCTTTGTAAAACAAGTACAACTACAAGTCTGTAAAGTACAACTTGGCTTAGTAAATTTACTGGACCCAGAAAGACATCATCATCGGTCAAGGAAGTGAGGTAGTGCAAGTGGCTGTTGTGGTGGCGGGCTTGAATGGGACACCCGCAGAGGGTGAAGTTCTTCTGAGGCGTGCTAGCAGTGTGGGTAGCCACCTGCTAGGCGCATAGGAGGGGAATATCCCACGCAACCTATGAGACCTGCCGCAAGCAGGCCAAGCTCATAGGGGTGAGAGGATGGAAGGGGCGAGGTACTTTGAACGGTTACTGTGATGGTTTGCTCAACCACACGGCTAAGGAATCGTGTGGGGCAACGAGTGAACTGTCTCTTGTGGGTAAAGCGTGCAAACACTGCAGAGTCAAAACTATTCAAATAGTCGTGCCCACGGTCAAGGGCAGACATGGGAACTTAACCAGATATAGTTCTATTTCAAAAACTTTGTGGGTGGAAATGGAAAAGTGGAGGGCAGTGGAAAGCCCTTATTTGTGTTGCCCTGGGTGTCGTCTCAGTGATAATGTAAGCGGCTATAACGCTGAAGGTCTAGCATATGGTGCAGAGACCATGTAACGGTGGATGGAATATGGATCGCTATTATTATGGCATTCTCTTGCACATTATGTTTTTGTTCAAAACTGCTAGGTCTCAGGAAATTGTATGTATTATATTTTTAAATAAAGATAATACTTCTCACAAAATAAAATGTCAGGAAGAATAAATAGAGTCATAAGAAAAGAAGACGGCTGTTGTGGTAAACACATAAAGATGTTGGTGGATTCATGTCGATCTTAAAAAGGAAAGATTGTGTGGATTCTAGGAGAAATAAATTGGTGGAGCCTAAATGAACATATAGGTTAGATAGATGATCTAAATGATTTTTGGAGAATTAGGGAGTGCAAAGGTAATTGCTGGATTACGACACTGATAACTAGTATAAATTCTTGGGAAATGTTAGGAATGTGGGGATTAATAGAATTTGATCGATTACTAGCTTATTGGAATTTGAATCAATTGAATTTCTAGGAATTTGGAGGTATGATAACAACTATTGGAGTATAATCTTGATCAATAATATTCTTGGTAGAAGTATACTAGTGAATCGTAAACTTGATCATTGATATTCTTGGTGGAAGTATACTAGTGAATTAGTTAGAGTTAGACAATGGAAAATAAGGTTGATTATTGGAAGAGCAAATTATGGTTTTGGATCAAATACATATATGATTGAATTGTTAGAAAGTCCTGTTACGAATGATTTCGATGGATTTAAAAGCAATTATGTTGGATATTCATTAGAAATTAGAAATGAAGAGTTGATGATTAGCAACCACAAGAGTGGATAGTTAGGACTTTAGAACACAAAAGATATTGGTGGATCTAAAATAAAGGATACTGAATTTTTATTAGACTAAGGAACTGATTAAATTGGTAAATAATGAACCCGAGATTGATCTATGAATTGGTGGTAAAAATTTGAATTCATATGAGAGGTGGTAACCCCGATTTGATTAATATAATTTTTAGACGATGCAAGGGAATTGCTTGATCGGTGGATTAAATAAATGATGTCACTCACTGTTTGGAATCTTAGACAACAATCAATAAAGAAAGTGTATTTTGGTGGATTAAGTCAATTATGGCAATCACTGTGTGGAGTTTAGGCAACAACAATAACACTATGATTAAATAATAATACTACTAAAAGCAATTTATGGCAAATAAAACAACCTAAACCTCTCCTTTGATAAGCCATGCATACTATTTATTTGCATCCTTGTATTGGCTCGCAGAGCACGGTGGTTTGTGCTCACATTCACTCTCACAACAAATCCAGAATCAGGAGCCAGATCTGAGAGACCATGTGGTCGTGACTCCATGTGAGTGATGAGTAATTGACATCGGTTTAGGAAAGTCCAGTTTGGATTGGGTGGTTCGGACCATGTCGTTGCGTTGTGCAATCGGGCTCGGTTGGACTTGGTCAAACCTGGTCAAAGGGATTAGGATGCATATTATGTTGTTTGGACAGGTTTGGGCTCTTTCTGGCCAAGCGGTCTGACCGGCCTTGCTCCACCGGTCTGACCGGCGTTGTGAGAGCGGTCTGACCGGCCCTGGCAATGCGGTCTGACCGGCCTCTCTGCATTTTCTGCTACAGCCCTTCTTTTGTGTCTTTGATTGCTCTCTGTGTTTTCTCTGTTAGTTCTTGATTCCAGTAGGTAGCTTGAACTCTTTTTCTTCATAGCACTCATTCCTATTGGAGAAGAACGTGTTTAAGTGGATACCTACGTTGGGGGACGAATTTTAAAGAGTCGACATTCACCCCCCCTCTGTCGGCCATTTCGGTCCAACAAGATCACTACAGCAACACTCTTGGACATGATGGCGAAGAAGATGAAGATGTCAAGGGCTAGGTCACGTACCATGATATTCTATGTATAGATACATGATCAAACAAGTCTGGTGATGGCGATAACCGGTGGGTTTCCTCAACCCATACTTAATATCTGAGCAATCTATCAACAATAATGCATCCTTTGTCCAAGATTACATAACGAGCAGATTAATTGCTCACAGTGACAAGGAGTACATCATGGTACTCTTCAATCAAGGGTAAGTGCTTCACTAGTTTCCACACAAGTTTTATTTGTACTTTATACATAACATGAGCTTAGGATTAATCACTATTGCGACACACATAACTAGGTCTCACTGGATTCTGATCATGATTGTACCAAAGTGGAGCAAGGTAATATACCTTGATTCCCTACTTAGGAGCAACCACGATTTCACTCATGTGCAACAAGCAATTGATAGGTAAACTCATTTCCTCCATACATAACCATATTGCAATCTTTCCTTCGTTTGCAATGGCCGAGGGTAACTTTTTTGGAATCACGTAGGTCGTTTAGCGCTTATATTGCCCAGGGAAGAAGACACAAGGAATCCAGTGACACACTGCAACACAGGATGTGATTTCTGGTACCCGCTACAACACAACAATCCTGTATCACACTTCATTATAATGCCTCTAGAATTGACAATACCTATGTATGTAATTCTATTTTTGTAATGCCACCAGCAGCTACAGGGCAACGTATGTGAATTCTATATTTGCTGCCATATGAAGGAAATCATAGACGCTAAGACGAATGATCCAGAGGTTTGTCAACCTTCCAATAATTATTATTTGCTGATTATATATATGTATATATATACACATGCTAATTAATGACTTAACATTACTCCTAGAGACAGTGTGCGGACTTTGACGAAAGTGCAACTGATCTTGACAAATTTGTCAAAATTCGAGGAAATCTCTCCCAATTCTTGCTAGCAGAGGTCATAAACAAGACTGGAGAGTTCCACCCCGGCAATAGTGATTAGATGTTGAAACATGGATTCAATTATAGTCACTCAATTGTGCTTAATCAAACAGTTAATTTAACTTAATTCATTTGTGAGATCTATGTAGCGATTGTCAGGCTATATATGTGACATGCTTGTGTTGTTTCATTTACCTATGAGATTTATGTAATAATTGTCCTGTTCTATATATACGTGATCATGCATGTTTTCAGATCGCTGTTGAAATAGCTATCATAGACCGTTCGGTGTTCCAAACCGTCTGTGATATGCATGACATCATAGACGGCTTGGAACACCGAACCGTCTATGATATGCACCATATCATGGACGGTTAATAACAAAACTCATCTATGACATCGTGCATATCACAGATGGTTAATACAAAAAAACCGTTTGTGATAGTTGAATATCATAGACGGTTTTTCAGAAAAATTGTCTGTGTTATAAGTTATCATAGACCGTGTGGGAGCCGTCTGTGATAACCAGCTATTATCATTGACACATAAACGCAGACGGTTCAGAAATCATCTGCGATGATGATTTTGAACGTTCTGTGATAACACAGTTTGTAGTAGTGATGTGTGGAAGAAGTGGGAGAAGAGGTCAATATTTTGGGACTTGCCTTATTGGGACTACTTAGAAGTTTGCAATTGCCTCAATGTCATGAATGTAGAAAAGAAAGTATGTGATAGCTTGATTGGTCTCTTACTAAACATCCGTGACAAAACAAAGGATGGTGTCAACGTACAATATGACTTAGTCACTATGAATATCAAGATCGAGTTAGCACCACTAGAGACTGATAAAGGCAAATGTACCTTCACCTGGCTTGCTACACTCTATCTAAGTGAGAGAACTGAACTATGCCAGTGCTTGCATGGTGTGAAAGTTTTGTCCGGTCACTCCGCCAGCATAAAGAAACTTATTTCTGTAGAAGACTTGAAGTTAATTGGTATGAAGTCTCATGACCATCATGTGCTAATGACACAAATACTTCCAATTGCAATTAGAAGTATTTTGTCGAATAAGGTCATTGATACCAGTGGACTAGATGCTCTGCAGGCCAAGGTGGTGATGACTCTATATTATCTTGAGATGTATTTCCCTTTGTCATTTTTTGATATCATGGTCCATCTCATTGTCCACCATGTAAAAGAGATAAAGATATGCGGCCTCATGCTTCTATGTCATATGTACCCGTTCAAGAGGTACATGGAAATTCTCAAGTCCAATGTATGGAATCGATCTCAACCGAAGGCCAGCATCATCGAAGGTTATGCAACCAAAGAGGTCATTGAGTTTCGCATCAATTACATGGCTCAGATCGAACTAATAGCTATGCCTCTATCTCATTAGGAGTGGAGCCTAGAGGGTATTAAGACCATCAAAAGAAAAGCAATAACTCCCGATCTGGATACGTACACTCAAGCCCATTACATGGTCTTGCAACACATGACAGAAGTGTCCCCGTATATAGAAGAGCACAAGGGCATGCTACGCCAAGACAATCCAAGCCAATCGGAGGCTTGGATCACGAGATAGCACAACTGTCAGTTCAACGAATGGTTGAAGGTGTGATTCACTGGGTGGTCATCAAGTGAAACACAGCAATGGTTGGTAAAAGTGCTAAAATTTATAATTGTGACATGGCAAGGGTATAACATTAATGGGTACACATTTTATACAACAGATCAGGATAAAAAGAGCATAGTCCAGAACTCAAGTGTCTGAATAGATGCATTTCATGAGCAGTTCAATACTACTGGCCCAAGCTCCTTCTACATGCTCATAGAGGAGATTTGGGAGCTCAACTAGGTAATCTTCAAGATTGCTCTATTTCGGTGCTGTTGGGTCTAACACCCATAGGGTGTAAAGGTTGATAAGTATGGCATCACTACTGTGGACCTTGAACGTGTAGGATATAAAGATAAACTATTCATACTCGTGAGGCAAGTTGTTCAAGTTTTTTATGTAACTAACCTGGCAAATAAGAAGCGCCATGAAGTTTTTCATCAAAATAGAAGGCTTGTCAAAGTTAAGAATGTCGTGCATGAGGACGAGTACAATTAATTTGATGAGTTGCCTCCATTCGAAGACGATATCAGGCTCCAGGAAGAACCAAACGATGAAGCAAACTATATGTGTGTTGATCATAGTGAAGGGCTTTATTTATAAGGAAATAGCTAAGTGTAATGATCCCACACGATGAACACCTATTTGGAAACTAATCCAATGTAATTAGAAAACTTAGCATGTAATTAAGGAATTATTCCATTGTAATTGATTTAGTAATTTAGAAATAATTTCATCTACGATTGTATCTGCTTGCTTGTTTTCGGAGAGTATGGCTAGCATTTCTTGAGGCTAGCCAAAAAATCGGATATGTTGTATATAGAAGGAACTATCATAGGCGATTTAGTAGTATAAACCATCTGTGATATGCTTCCTTCCACATCATTGCAGACATTTCCATATTAAAACTATCTGTGATATGCTACCACATCACAAATGGTTTCATTATGGAACCGTATGTGATAGTTCTTTTGTAAGTAGGGCCCCTGCTAGGGTTTGTGCTCTTACGCCTTACTCGCGCACCCCTTCATCTCCTCGTCCCTCACTCCAACACCACCACTGCAGAACCCGACATCTCCATCCTTGTAACATCCTAAATTTTTTACGTTTGAAATTTTGAGTAAATTAAAGCTTTTATTTGCATCTTATTGGCATTTGAAAATTTTTGGTTAAAATCTTATTTGGGTTTTCTTGAGTTTTGTGCTGAGCCAAATAATAACTAGAAATAATTCTCAAATACACATAAGAATTATGACAATAAAAGATACAAAATAATTTAAATGTGAGCTTAAAATTTAAGAACCAAAAATCTAGAAATCAAATTAACTAAGCAAAGGAAAGAAATGGCCGCACCAATATTAGAAGCTCGCCTCTAAAACAATTAAACTAAGAATTCAAAGCCTTGAAAAATCATGGAAAACTCAAAATCAAAAATAGCAAAATATTAAATTTGCATCTAGATATTTGAACCAATCTTTAAACTAAATATCCAAATTCAAGAATTAATAAAGTTCTCAATTTTCTCTTATTCTTTCTCCCCTCCATTTTCAATCCTGCCGCTGGGCCCCCCGATCTCTCTTTCTTTCCCCCCCCCCTCTGCCCTCTCTTCGCACGGGCCCGGCTCCTGCCCCCTTGCTCCCTCTTTCTTTTCCCTTCTCCTCCTTCCCCTCGCGCTAGCTCCCTTTCTATGACTTCGCTCTCCCTGCTCTCATCATCCCGAACGCCCGACCCCGCTCTTCATGTGCACATTGCCACCCCACACTAACCACACAACTTCAGTCACTCGTTCCGACGTTTTCCTGTAGCCACACCAAAGCCGACGACGCCGCCATACCCTAGCCAACTGCCTATCCTCGCCGCCACACTTTTCCCCTCTATAAAAGCCCCGGCCGAAGCCCTCAGTCGCACCTCAACCTTTCCCTCTCCCTCCCCCTATGAGCAATTGAACTCCCGTGCCCAATTTCCTGCTAGCCATCCTTTTCTTCTCCAAGTCCGGCAACCGAGCGCGCCGCCGTGTCAAGCTACCGCCGGTCGATTCCTCCCTCCCACACCTTCCTAGGGACCCAACAAAGTCTACTCCACACTTGGCCGAGCTCCTCTCGGCCTGCAACTCGCTGGCGTCGAGCGTCACCCGAGCCCGCTGCCGCCGCACGCCGCCGACCTATCTTCGGCGCTCCTCGGCCCCCACCGACACCTCCTTCAGCTTCACTTCGGCTCCCGGATCCCATTTTGCCCACCGCCAGTGCCTCTCCGGCTGCCCCTCACCGGCCACACTGCCGCCCTCGGCTTCCTCTGCTTCGGGCCCCCGCTGCCGCTCAGCTCTTCTGCAAGCTCTGCCCCGTTAACGTCAGGTAACACTCGGTGCTCGGTTGGCTAGCAGCGCTAGCGCTCGCCTCAGTCGCCTGCATTCGATCCCCCTCACGCGCAGTAATTAGCAGTAGGTTTCATCATTTTGCAGAGCGACACACAGTGAAGAAAAATTAGGAAAAATCAGAAGATGGTCTAGAAAAGATGCTAAAATTTATCTAAGGTATAAATGAGCTTAGTAAATATTTAACCATGGATTAATTATCATATGTTAGTAAACAATATGCCTTGCGCATTTATTTTAAATCTTAACTATTAAAAAGGCTTATTAGGGATATTGTTAGGTGTATGTGAATACTCGCATGGAATGACAACCTAGTAAATAAAGGTTTACTACACAATAAAGTATAGAACCTCACATATTAGTAAGTGTTATAAAATTAACCGTTATAAAGTTTAAACCTTAACCCATTGTCTTTATGCTCTAGCAATTAGGAGAATTATTTTGACTAATAAATGGTGACTACTTGCTATACAAATTTTATTTGTACTTCATATGCAAGATGAACTTAGATTTGATGACTATAGCAACATACATGAGTAGGTGGTACTGAATCCTTATAGTCATTGTACCAAGATGGAACAAGGTAATATATATTGATTCCCTACTCAAGAATGACCACGACTTCGCCCTTGTGCAACAAACATTCGATAGATATATCATTTCCTCCATAGATAATTTATTGTAGTTTTTCCCTCATTTGCAATGATGGAGGATAATTTTTTGGAATCACATAGGTCGTTCAGTGCCTATGTTGCAAGGGGAGGGAGACACAAGGATCGAGTGCCACACTACAATACAAAACACTATTTTTTAGTACCCATTGCAACACAATAATCCTATATCACACTTCGTAATAATGCCTCCTAAACTGATTATTCCTATGTAATTAAATTTTTGCAGTGCCACTAGCAGCTCTAAGGCAACATATGTGCATGCTATGTTTGCCATCATATACAGAAAATCACAAGTGCTAAGACGAATGATCGAGAGGTTTGTCAATCCTGCAATAATTATATCTTTATTCCCGTATGCTTGCATGTCTTTGGCTAGAAGTTGGCTTCATGGCTTGTACACATATTTTGTGTTTAGAATAGTATTCTCACGTGTAGAAAAGCCATGTAGCCTTGCTCTCTATCTGTGCTGCATGCACAGCATGCATGCATGTTTGTTCTTTTGGTGTTGGCTTGCATGTTGTTCTCTGCATTGCTCTGTTGACTAAATTTTCTTACGTATAAACCTAAAAACGATTAAAATACCAG
Organism: Dendrocalamus sinicus; assembly: GCA_036346575.1. Lineage (NCBI taxonomy): Eukaryota > Viridiplantae > Streptophyta > Magnoliopsida > Poales > Poaceae > Dendrocalamus > Dendrocalamus sinicus. Next base: position 32,570,651 of record CM070652.1, on the reverse strand, counting down.
TATTAGGTAGTAACCAGTTCTCATAAAATTTAAAGCCAAAATTAATTAGGAGCGAGTTCACCTGTTGATTAATCTTTTTTAGCTCGTGCTCGTGTAATCGGTCCAGTCGTGATGTCCTCATCATCCTGTACACTCGAAGTGATAGACGATGCACTAGTATCGACAAGACCTTCTAAACGCATCTTCACTTTAGGCTTGTACAGATCGAGTATGGGCCTAATAATATTTAATGCAGCTCAATAATTCCTTCAAGTTAAATAATATATTTAACTGAGAAGTGCAAGACATGAGCGTATCTGCATCATCTTAATTACCAATTTAAATATATATGCTTACTTCTTTACTCCTAGCGACAGTGCATGATAATCAAATCAAGTACATTAGATCTGAACGAACTCTCGGACATTCGTGGATGGAGGTCATTGACTCAAAAAGTGAGTTTCACTCTGGCGGCATCGATTAATACATGTTTAAATATTTGATTCAATTTTAATTCACTTCGAGTTGTAATTCAATTGTAACTCTGGCAACAATACATGAACATTCTTTTATAATTGATTTTGAGTTGTAAATCACTTTGAGTTGTAATTCACTTATCTATCATTTATCTATAATCTGCTCACTTGTTTTTAGAGGGCATGGCTAGAAATTCTTGAGGCTAGCCAAAAAACACAAAAAAAATTTAATTACACAAAGAACTATAACATATGGGTTCTAACATAAAACCATATGTGATACAGAAACCATCACAGACATTTTTTGTATTAGCCGTCTATGATATATTAAATATCACTTACGGTTTAGGAGCCATCTATCATAACCACCTATTATCACTGATGAAATAAATTAGACAATTCGGAAAGTGTCTCTGATGAGGGTTATGAGCCATCTATGATGACCCCATGTGTGGTAGTGGTGGGTTACCACTGGAAATGGGGACATGTTTTATAAATTGGTGGAGACTCGGGCGAGTGGTTGAATGAGATCGGTGTCGTAACGCATGAGAATTGGCGTTCATTGGTTTGTGTCGCCTAAGTCAATTGAGGACCGAATCTTATGTCGCTCTTTTGTACACCCAATTATGCAATCTCAAGTCAAGTATGAGATTGACCTAACCAACTAATTTGCTTAGTTTTTGTGTGGACTCACCACTACTAGTTTTTCGGCCTAATGCCACGAAAGAAATTGCAACGCCACCAATTTGGTTGTAATAGGTAGGACTTATTGCAACGTTTTTCCAAAATGGTGGCAATAGTGGACTTTATTGCCACTATTATATTGCATTGCGATATTCGTGAATGTCGTTGCAATAGGTAGGTGTTATCGCAACCATTTTGAAAAAGTGTTGCAATAGGTTGGATATATTGCCACTACACTCTTTTGTTGCGTTAGTGTTGATTTTCGTTGCAATTATTTGCTCCTATTGCAACCATATATAATTTCGTTGCTATTGGGTGATACTATTGCCACGATGTTTTTTCGTTGGGATAATCTTCAGCGGCGTTGCAGTAGGTAGGTGCGTATTGCAACGAAAAACTAAATTGATGCAATAACATATTTATATTGCCACGTGTAAATTTTGTTACCATAGAGTAGTGTTTTTCGTTGCAATATGGTATTCTATTGCAACTCTTTTGTTTCGTGGGCTTTTGTTTAGCTATCCAGTCATGCAACAAAAAAATTATGAAAAATGAAAAAATGGGAAGCCACCTAGGAATCGAACTAGGGACCTCTTGATTGGCAGCCAACGCTCATACCACTAGGACACGAACACAGTTGTGATTATACGTGAAACATTTTGTACCTAAACAATAATAAGTGGAGGCGCCCTACATCATCATAGTGATCGATCTGCCGCTGCCCTAGGATCGTACCTTATTGCGTGAAGGGCTCCAACACCGGAGGGCAGCGCCCTAGAGCGAGACGGCAATTCACGTACCTGTAGAGATTGATCAACACCGGAGGCCGGCGCCCTAGAGCGAGACCGGCAATTCACGTACGTACCTGCAGATCGATCAACACCAGCGGGTGGTGCCCTTCATCAGAAGGAGAAACGCCGGCCGGCAGCAGGGCGTCCTTGCTGCGATCGTTCCTTGCATTGGCTTCTGATCAAGTCGCGCATCCTGCGGCATCCGGCGAGGAACTAGTGCAGACTGCTCCTCTCCTCTTCTTAGGTGAGGACCATGGACTTCGTTTAGTAATTAGGGCACCTGCAATCGACTTGGTTCTTGCTTCCTCTAGGACACTAGAACTTTTAGAGACTATTCCTAAGAAAATTGCTGCTGCAAGAAAGTAAAATTCCTTTTCTTTCACTGAACATCATGTAAGCCTGGCATACACTGTGATGAAGACATCACGACTGGACCGATTACGAGCACGAGCTAAAAAGATTAATCAACAGGTGAACTCGCTCCTAATTAAATTTGTCTTTAATTTACATGAGAGCTGGCTACCACCTAATGCTAGTATTTTAATTGTTCTCAGGTTTGTACGGAAGGCAATTAACAAATAGGGCAGTGCAGAGAAAGGCATCAGGCACCATTAAAAGTTTTTGGAAAAGCAAAGAAAGGAACATGAAAAAAAAGAAAAAAACAAACATGCATGCATGTACCTGGACGTGATCAAGAAAGTCTTTAATCAGTTGCATGCATGGCGTTTGCACGTGCGACACTCAGTGAATCAAGGCTGCATGCAGTCAACCGAAGAAAGCAAACACGTTTTGTCTTCTGGGTGTATCAAGTCCGTAACTCAATCCTGAACTGAGTTTTTTTTTGTTACAACAGTTATGAAATATGACCACTTGACCACCAGCTCAAAGCAACATGTGTCATGTGGGGTAAGAAGTACTCAAGACGTCAGAGGAAGGATTCTGCATTGGCTGGAGATACTAAAGGCGGCGACAATTGAGGAAACGCTACAGCCGCCAGGAACCGGAGTTCAGTCGGAAAGAGTTGCGTAGTTAGGAAGATATGAGTCCATGATGGTTAAGTATTAGTTAAGATGAGTTAAGAGTCCGAGTGGGTTTCCAACCCGGAACTGCATCCAAGAAAGAATTCTTGATTGATGGCTTATATTAGACCATAAGCCTGAGGAGAAATAACAAGAAAGAATTCTACCATCTATCTCTGCCTTCCTGATTGTTTGCTATTTCCGTTTCTTCCTGTTCTGCGTCTTCCTCGTCTGTTCCAGCAACACGGGACCTCCTGGCCGGAACAAGGGCCCTACGTCCCGGCCTCCGGCTCCGCACAACTACAACCTCCGCTCGCTTGCTGGCATTCGTGACAACATGTGAGGTATCCCTTTTAGCAGTATACCAGTTGCAACAACATGAGCTTTCTTATAGCATATCTATCTAGAATTATATTGTCCTACAACTTTGTATTGACATACAATTTGTCCAAAAGAGAAAACAAGGTGGGGATACCGAAGTTACTCATTGAACACATGAAATCAGTTCAAGTCTCTATATTTATTTGTTGATATGGTCCAGATATTACATAAGAACGCACCAAAAATCCTAAGCACAAACCTCCCTCTGTTGCTCAGTCATAAAGGAACCCATCAGGTCTTACAAGATGATCGAGATATCATCAAATGCAACCTTCCCATTGTAGTCGGTGCCATAGACCCTGAAAATAACTACATAGTGAAAGAACAAAACCAGACTTAAATGGATTTCAGAGAACATCTAAACAATGCAGGGATGGAAAGCTAACAGACAAAAAAGCACCCACATTCAATCTTTTGCTGCAGACTTGTGTGGGGACTGAACGCCAACAAGAATGACACAAATCCCTTGATGTTCAGCTTATCTAGCATCCTTAGGAGCCTTTGACAGAAAGACATTGAAGCAATCAACACATAGCATTCCTCAATCACACAATTCAAATAAGAAAGGAAGTTAGATGAACCTAAGCATGAAATCAAAGAGCTTCTAAGCAGACAAAATACAGAGGAAAAGAACACTTTTTGTATTTTGTAGCTATCTACACATCTATACCAGCAATAAAATGTGCCAAACTGTAAAATAACTAACTGATCAGAAACCAGCAGAGTAGTATAGATGCGTTGGCATTGAACATATAAAAGAACATACTTTATTGTGAGCACTAAGGTTGATCTATCTAAACATGGAAATGGTATTCAAATGTAGAGATTCCTCTAATAATGAGATTTGTATTAACATGAATAACATACACCTAAATCTAAAATGAAAATCACAGTGTTGACTCCATGAAGATACATTAAAAGATGAGCAATTCACACTATACTGAAACACTACAAAGAACATGAGCATGTTTTTTCTAATAGATCATGATGTACAAAGACAGAAGAGTTAGTATGCGTAGTCTCTGTAGTCTTATAAGATTTCAGCTCAAAAATAAAAGGCACTTCATGACCTTCTAGGCTCTATTAGGATTGCGAACACACCCCAACCCACCAACCTATGTTACCTATTTGAAATTTCCACGCACACTGCTCATACAAGTGGAATAATGAAGGTAAAGTAGTTATGCACAATTTTTCCCGTTGATTTGGTTCATTAGTATATGTAACAACTTAAATGTTGTGTATGTGTGGATGCAGCTCCATGATTTATTTGCACTAACCTAGTTGTTAATTAATAGGATGTATGTGTGTTTATTCCAGTGTTTTTGAAAAGAAACCAGATTATTGGAAGTGTGTTTATTCCAATGTTATTGCTTTCATAAATATTTTGGTAATAATAGTACATGTGTTTTGGAATTACAGATCAAAATTTATCGTAAAACAAATAAAATAAGGTCTTAGGAACATTGCTGGGCAAAGTATTTATGTCTAACATTATGTCATTCCCATTACTATTCTTAATATGCATAGGATAGTTTCTTTTTATATTTTATAATCAGGCCAAACAAATATAGAATTGGTTATGTCATCTTGTTTTTACTATTTAATCACGGTTTTCATGTAACAAATCATGGCATAGGATACTTGGTTTTGTGCTGAATCTACTATTAATTTTCAATATTAATCTGTTGTGTGTAGGGCACCAGATTTTTATTAACTACTCATGGCAAATAATTAATTGCATTCTTGATCTTGTCAACATGTTCGTTTATTAACAATTTCCCTATCTATAGTGCCCCATTGACTGGTGAGATGTGGAAACTACATTTTCGTTGCAAGGGAGAATGTCCAGAGAGAGAGATCGTCCGGATCACCATTGATAGGGCCGATGTAACATATTTGAACTTGATAGCTTGGAAAGAACAGCTAGGGTATGCAGGGAGGGACTACTTATACTATATGAAGAGATGTGGCGAAAACGTAGCAAGTCTTCAGCTGATTGATTATTCCAGAGACATAGAAAGCATGATAGAAAACAATGTGGCAGATAGGAAAATCAGACTTTTATTGACAAGGGATGCAGTAACTGAACAACAAGTGAGCATAACACCCATCAAGCGACCAAGGGAGCAGTCACAAAACCTTGCTGAACCTTGTACAGATGAACCAATTTATGCATACAAACTTTGGCTGGCGAAGCTGCAGAGGGACCAACAAACGGGTATGATATTTACGTTGTCGCACCTGCACAGATCATAATTATATTCATATAACCAATATATAGTACTGAACACTATTGGTGACTCGCAGATTTAAGGGATGACTTCCGGGAGGAAACAACCAAAACATACATAGAATTTTTGAGGCAGAAAGGGCACCTTCAAGAAATTAGTAATTTATTTTGTTTTCACATTCTATACGTTATAAAAAATCAAAATTATCTAGCTGAACCTGTTGATATTGTGTGCAGTGTCGTATTTAGATCAACAATGCAATGAAGACGGCTGTCATAAGACGAACGCCACACCACCCACAGATAGGCCAACTCATGCTCGGAAGAAAAGAAAACAGGGAAATGGTTCGTTATGCTTCGTATACACTTTTAATTCGGGGTTTGAATCTCTATTGCTGAATATATGTGTGCTCACATTTTTTTCTAAACCCTTTGTAAGGAGATGGCAAGAAAGGTGCACGTGGTACCCTTAAAGGATTAGCGGCTGCCGCAAAGAGAATTAGGAATGGCTCTCAGAAACTACCCATCCAATTTTCAACAAGAATGGGAGGTCCGATTGGAGAAAACTCCCGTACATTTGTGGATGAAGTAGTAATTTTTACAAGGAAAAGGGTTCCACTAATTGGAGTTAACAGTTGGAAAGATGTGATGGATAATGTCAAACGGCTATTGCATTTATATACTGGTATGTTGCATAAGTTTGTTGCCTAAAATATGTGTCTTTTGTCTTCAATAAAAACCATATTAGCAGCAGGAAAAGAAAGGGCAATTCTCTGTATTACTCGAAAACAGGGAAAACTAAAGGACATTAATGCCTAAATCTTCTAATTTTTTGAGAATAATGTTGTCTATATTTTAGATTAATGTTGTCTGTACTTTGCTCTGTTCAGATTGTAACATGTTTTTAGAGATAAATCATGTATGTACTTATAAGTTTATAATTGGAGGTGAGCAATAGGTAAACAGAGGTATGTGAAGCCTATGGATCGGCATATTCATATATGACTCTGCTGTCCTAAACTAACAGACCACACACATTTACTGATTACCAGTAAATCAGCCCTTATATATATCCTTGAGTGAGGCACTGAGGAACATTAGTCAACCAAAATCTAAGGAACTAACATTCCGTAAATTAAAGAACAAGTAGATAATTACGAAGTTAACTAATTAAGGGCTGAACACACATTTACTGATCACGTATGTTTAGGAAGAAAAATACAAGCTAACCTTTACTTCAAATAGACAGTGGGACATTACCTTGTTAATAGGACATAAACCAACGTAATTGCTGTTTTCATCTTCATAGTGGATATGTTCCATGAGGTTGCTCAAAGCACTTTCTCTTATCTTGTTAATTGGCCACCGATTTAACATTGGTTCCACAAAATTATTCAAACAAGCCATAGCAATATTTTGCACCCGCGAAGGGGGTAGATAAGGTCATCCTATAGGGACAAAAGAAAAAATAATCAAGCTTTCGGTAGTAAAGATATTTCCTATAAAAATAGAGAAAACCTTTTCCCCGAATGAACTAATCTCAAGATAAAAACAGCAAACAAAATCTTACCCTTGTCTCTGTACGTCATATATTATATCACTAAAATATTTTTTATGGTAGATCACAACGATGTTGGGGCCTCTGACTGATGGCAATATACCAAACCATATTCCTAAAAGCTGGAACATTTTGGACGCTTAACATCGCTGTCTTGTCTGTTCATTTAAACACACACACATGCTTAACCTGAATTATATAGAACAACATAAATGGCCGTGGTTGGGTGGGTTATATCTTTATTTTCATTATCTTGTTTTTCTATTTTTAACAGAGTAGATGGGACTTTATCAACACTGAGGATCCAAAGGAAAAGATATGGAAGGTTGCAAAGGAGCGGTACAAAGGATGGCGATCAATTTTCAGTTCTACCTACAAGGCATACGCCAGTTATGCTGAGAGGATGAAACATATGCCTGAAGATGTAGACATTGTTGAGTGGCACTACTTAATGTTATATTTTGGAACTGAACAATTCCAGGTACTAACTTCAATTATTTTAGCAAACGCACGTGATCTAAATATTACATTATTGTTGAATAACACTTCATCGTTTACAGAAGAAAAGCAGTCAGAACTCTGCAAACCGTCAACAACAAAAAACCATGCATCTGATGGGTTCCAAACCATTCTCCCAGTTAAGCTATGAGCAGGTAATCATTTGGTTCAGTAATCTAGACTTTCCATTATATGATGTGATATCCATGTCATATATTATTGCCTTCTTAGAGAAACCGCGAAACTGGCGAAGAGCCAAGTGATTTATCTCTTTGGATGGCTACTCACACGAAGCATGGCAAATGGTCAAACGACGTTTCTAAGGATGTATACGTGAGTACAACTTTCTTCATGACTTTGTCATTGCGAGTAGTATCGTGATTCATTTGCCCTTGTTAATAAATCTAATCTATTCATGCATCACAATTAGTATAATGCAGCTTCCAAAATTACGAGAGACAAACATCATCGAAAGAGCCGTGATTACATCCGAAGAGGAAAACATTATTTTCCAGTCAACGTACAAGGAAACCACGCAAAGCAAATCATCCAAAGTTCATGGCCATGGATACTTGGCAAAATATCCAACTCGCAACCAACTGTTGAATGACAAACTCGAAGAACAAGCACGTGCTGCCGCTGCAACCCAACACAAAAATGATGTGCTTGAAGAACAGCTTGAGATTGTAAATGAAAAGCTTGCAAATGAAAAAGCTGAAAGGGAAAGGGACAAGGAAGAAAGCATGAGACAGATGCAAGAAATGAGGCAAGAGTTCCAGTCTATGGTAGCGCAACAGATACAAGCAGCATTACATCAGGTAAAAAATAATGAATATTTTTAAACCTTCATGGATTTGTACACCGTATGTGAGATAATCTCGGATGCACAAAGCTAATTTACATGATTCTTTTCATTAAGGTTGTAGATTTTGCATTGTTCATTAAGCCATATTGCTTAGTTTGAACTTCCTCCAATGTAGGAGCGGGCCGAAGCTTTTAGGAACTCGGGCTGGTCGGGCGGTGGCTCGCCATCGCTCCAATGTCATTTCTCACCATAGAGCTCATCTTTTGGTAGATATAGATTTTGGATGGCTGAATAAACTGTCAGCTTAAATCAAAATAAACTGTAATGTAACAAAAGGATACTGTAAAATAGAGAAATGATGTAACTTGTAAATAGATAGGATAGTTGCACTTGCCTCAACAAGACGACATGCTTCCAATGAGGAGAAAGATGTTATTTAGCTGTCATACGTGTCAACTGAACTTGCTCTTGCAGTTGTTTGTTCTCTAAATCCAGTTAAGAGTTTAGATTTCTCATTCTTTGCATTCTAGGATACTGTAAGCATGGTTTCATTTTTATACTTCTATTCGTGCATAGAACATCTAAGTGACATTCCATTTTTCTTTTGCTTTTAGCAGTCTACCAACTGCAGTGAACCAGTTCAAACCTTAGGTACAACAGAGGTTGCATCGAGGATAAGTGATAACAACAATGTCCAAACGCCAGTACATGGAGAAGATATATTACAACAGGTAAATTAATTGAACAATGGATCCAACCATCCTGGATTTCTACCTTGCATTAATGTAACGTAATATTGATCCGACATCTAAATATTTTCAGACTCAGCCGGAAAGTGTTCTGACCACACAAAAAGAAGCTAGACCACCTCCTCGCACCAATAGAGCTTCTACTGTTAACAAAAGTCTATTCAATAACAACAATGCCAATGCGGCACCAACTATTATTTCATTACAACAGCTGCAGAATACTACTAAAACCCATGCACAGAAAAAGAACAAGGTAAGAAATGCAAATGCCAGTACATATTTTTGCCAAGTAATTTTCAGATTGTGCAGTCCTCTATTTTCTCAGCTTCCCCAATGTTTTAAGGCTCCATAAAATTAAGTAAAAATCATATGGTTGCATAGGACTTGATAATCATTGTTTATGATCAATTGATCAATTCCTGCAGATATTGATTCTTGTTTCAGTAGATACTAAGCTGAAAATCCGGTAATGAAAACCCTATACAATCTTGTTTCTTGTACTTCATCCTTAATCGTCGGTACATGCAAATATACTGCAATTGTCTTAATGAAAATGTAGAATGCTGTGGTAACAACCGATGTAGAAGAACATATTATTTTTCCCTTCTCATGAATTTATGAATCTTTACAAATGGAAATAACAAATATGTTACCTGAGACAACATGTGTCTGTGTAGTGTGATGATCCATTTTGATAAACCAGTTTAGTAAGCCCAAATTTCTGTAAACACTTACAGTTACTAGTAACAACTGTAATCACTTACCACTAACTAAATCAGCTTATTAATAGATAAACCATGTGTGCATGCAGAGTGTGATGATCCATTTTGATAAACAATATTCAATAGGTAACTAAACCAGCTTACTAATAGATACATCATATTTTTATGAGAAACAGATAAATGGAACATTGCATGTTTACTAGGCATTCTTGTAAGCCTGAATTCTTGCGTTTAAGGAGCCATCTAAATTCACACCCTATTATCAAAAACTTGAATCATTAAGTTACAGGCACCATCATCGTCGCTAACCAAATTTTTGTATTTTCGCTTAGAACCATGTTGTAGCCCAAGTTGTATAGATTTTTTTGCATGGATGAGTTTGCCTATTTTATTAATGTGCCAATTTTGTGCTTGTGTTGCACAGAAAGTAATTGAGCGGGCGCTAAGGTTCAAGAATTCTCGAGCAACTCGCATATGAACAAAGATCGACCTTGGAGATTTCTTTTCTTATCGCAAGATTATTTAGGATCTTTTTAGTCTCATTTTGGAGATTGACATTATAATCTTGTATTATTTGCGTCACTGCACATGATACTCCTTTTAGTTTCATAATATGGTGGATGAAAATAAAGATGTTTGGATTTCATATGTCATGCTGCATTTTATATGTCGCTACTACTGTATTGCAGCAACGGTTCATTGAATATATATAAAATGCAATATGCTGCCCTGAATTATTATTTCGTTGCGATACATTGCTTATTGCCATGTTGCTCCTTCGTTGCGATGCAGCTCTTATTGCCACGTACATTCATCGATGGTATAAGTCTTATTTACAACCTAACTCATTTCGTTGTGTTAACATCTCTAGCCACCAAACATTTCTTGTTGCAATAAAACCTATTGCATCCAAATTATAATCGTGGTAATAATTTCAATTGCAACGAAATGTGTCACGTGGCGCGAAAAACACTTGCAACAAAATGATGCACGTGGCAAAAGGTTCTATTGCAACGACAGTTTTGTCGTGGCAATAACGCTTATCGCAACGGAGTATGTTCGTGGCGCCAAACACTATTGCCACGGCATCACTCGTGGCAATATTCGCAATCGCAATGCAATAGGTTCGTGGCACTAGAGGTTATCGCCACCACGACAGTCGTGGCAAAAGTCTCTGTTGCCACAAATAACTTCGTTGCATCTCCTATGTATCGCCATGCTCCACTTCGTGGCAATAAGCATATCTATTGCAACGAAACACAAAACCGATGCGCAAACTTTAGAGCACGCTAGCACTAGCAACGCTTGGCAACGAAAGTGATTTGGTTGGCATTGGTACCTATTGCAACCAAACTGGGCCTATTGCAACGTTTTCGTGTCGTTGCGAAACACGTGATTCCTTGTAGTGCACGCATAGTAGATTGGTAGGTGGATTCTATTGTGATTATTTTGGGAATGGCTCGCATTGGTTACTTTTCCACTGTGGATTTCTTTTAACAAGAATGGTAAGTGACTCCCTAACAATGGTGGTCCCTCAGCACTGAGGGTTTACACGTCCGAAGTAAGATGAAGCAATGGGACTAAGCATTGTAAAAGCTTGTTATGTTTTTATCAGTCACACGTCTATGGAAGAGTGTAATAGCCGACATTATGTGTTAATCATATCTTATGGGTAAAACTATACAACCTTTGCAGAGTGTTATAATATATTCGAATAGCCATGCCCTTATATATGGGTAAAGTGTAGAAATGGCACACTTGTGTAGTTTTCATAAAATAATGGGTATTGGTTAAAGATGGTTATGGATGAAAGTATGAGGTTATGGTATCTTGGAATAAAAGTGGAATTGGTTTGGTATTTATGGAATGGAAATGGATATGAAAATGTGCTTATGGAATGGATTTTGTGGATAACTATGAAGAGAATTCGTTACCTTATCTAAACTGGACATTTTAGTTTTAGTTAAAATGGCTAAGTCATAGGCTTAGAAATTAATTATGGTATTTACATTAAAATTTTGCCTTTCGCTAAAAGAACCCTATAATCTTTCCTTGGCAAACCCTGTATCTATATAATTGTATTTGGCATAGGGACTTACCGAGACCCTTCATACTCATGATTGCTTAATATATGGATTTAGATGACGGAAACGATGACCCAGTGTATGGATACTTCCATGCCTCCAGCTACAATGTTGAAGACGATGGCTAGGACTAGGTTTAGCCCCAGTTAATCACCTATAACAAATCATGGAGGCCCTTTTGGTTTATTTACTTTCCGCAGCTTTATGTGAATAAACTCATTTGGCTTGTCGGCCCATTCTGTGAAACTTGATCGTAAGATCTATTTATGACTGTCTATGTAATATGAAATGCTCCTTTTTTTTTACTTATATGCATGTATGGATGAGATATTCTCCATTATTGTACGTACTATGTGAGCTTGCTATTGATCCTAGGACTAGCTTAGAATGCACAGAAGGTCCGGATTGCTAAATCTGAGTCGATATAGAGGTGGTATCAGAGCCATATCGATTGTAGGATAAACCATAATTAGAATGGCTATTTGCCCAAGGACTTTGAGTTTTTTGGAAAAGGCTAATTTACTTAATAAAAAACCCTTAAGAAAAATATAGCATACTATTGCTATTTTCTTCTTCCCTTTTCTTAGTGTTTTGCTATTGCCTTATTTCCCTTATGATTTCTAAAACTAGTTTACTGGTCTTTTCTTGCTTTCCCTTCAAATTCCTTGTAGATGCGTAAGCCATGCAAGATCACCCATGGCAAGAAGTTGGGTCTTTGGGTGGATCGCCTGGCAGACTTGTGGATTATATGTGTACATCGACGGACTTCTCTACTATGAGACTCTTTCTCCAGCTAGCCTAGAGCAACAGATAGATAAGGAGCATCAGGCAGTAGCTGATCAGGAGGAGCCGCCCTTAGTGCCGAACCACCACAACCAGTTTGCCCTAGCACCACTTCACTTGCCCACCTATACTCCAGAGAAGTGCAGATAGGGTTGTGAAGACTACCTCGATGAGTAGGTTTATTAGCTTCACTAGGCAGGACTAGACCTATAGGATAGGTCGTTAGGGCTCATATTGTTGTATTTTGGGTAATGAGCTATTATCTCTATTATCGCATACACTTTATATCGATATAGTGATGATTGTAATTCTTTATGTATCTTATAAACTACATGTCCGTTTAATTACACTATGGGTGAGTTTTTTTGGGTTGTAACTTATAGTTTAAATTTTTGAATTTTGGCTGTTCGCGAGAGGCAGTACGCAGAGAAAATAGTCGCATACGATTTTAGCCGATACAGCTGAACTCTCCTCTTAACCCCGCCTTAAAAAAATACGCTATTTAAAAATAGTTACTATAATATAAGCTATAAGCTATAAATAAAAAAGAATGGAGCCATACATTACAGTCATGTAAGACTTTTTTTTTTGGCACCGCCATATTCGATGCTAGATAGGAGTACGGACAGGCATCATACCGCTGGCCTCCACCAACCTCCAGACGCCTCGCCACATCAAACCGGCTGTACTTTGTAAAGTAATCGTTACTCAGAAATTGGAGGAGCGCATGCGTGCAGGAGCGGCGACTGCAGAACACATATCGACATTCGGAGAGAGAGTGTCCGGATCGTCATCGCTGTTCGTCGGAGGATTAGCTAGAAGCATTCTCTCTCACACAGAGAGAGAGAGAGAGAGAGCATATAGTAGAGTAGATTGGAGAGGGGAAGAGCATGTTCTTCATCTTTTCTTCGATATCCAATCCACATTTCACTTTTGTATTGGAGTCTTTTGTATAATCTGGTATTGTCCAGGTCTCCAGGATGGAACGTTGGAGTTTTTTTTTTTTTTTTGAACTCTGGAACGTTGGAGTTGGGGATTGGGAGGACGCGGAGATCCGATAGATGTCCTGTTCTTTTCAGCTTTTCAAAGTTATTTTTGGATTTTTCTACAGTAACTAACTTTTAAAGTTATTATTTTTTTCAAGATAGAGTCTACTAGTTAATTGTAGTACATGCTTTACCGACTTTATTTATATCGGTAAAAACCGTAAGTGAGTTTCTGTTACTCTGTAATCTCTCGCACAAACAACCTAAAAGCCACAGCAAAAAAGAATAGGCCGGTATGCAACCAGGTGCTGGCGGGTGGGCCCCACAATAGGTTAAAAGGAAAAACAGCAAAGTGAAAATTACGTAAGTGGGGAGTTGGAACAAAAGGCGGCTACCAGACAGCTGCGCGATAGTGTATAACAACAGGTTGATACTACTTTTCTTCCTAAAATAAAAACACAACCGAAATATTTGACTAGTCCTACGCAGGGAAAACATTCTCGGGGAGTTTATAGATAGTTTCACGTTGCATACAGTCAAAATCTTATTTAACTTTCGGACACGGCTGTATGCAGGCTCAAGGCCGGCAAGATACCGTCTCAACCTTGGGTAAGTTGGTGCAGCATTGAATAACCCGATCGATCGAGCCACAAGTTAACTAATTGCATCCAGATTAAGTAAAACGCATGGTACAGTAATATTGTAGTAGGGAGATAGCTAGAAATATCTCCGTGCGGCTGCTGCGAACAACTTTATTACAAGCATCGAAATTAAGTAAATACAACACATGCATGCATGGCACAGTAATATTATATTATAGCAGGCAACAAATACAAATATCTCTGCGCATAACTTTATTATCACAGCAAGTATACAAACGACGATAATGGATGCATGCATGCATTCATGGGAGGTTTATTAAACATGCGACAACGCAATATTATTAACGCGAACAAATTAGCATAGACTGATCAGATTGACTAGATCAGGACGTGCGTACGCAGACATGACAGTACGGTCGAGGCTTCCATCCTTTAACCATCTTCCTTAGGGCAGATACATTCGTTCCTTAGCACGCACTGGACGAAGCACCTCCTAATCTGTTCAGCTGCCTCACCATCCTTCGCGTCCATGATGCACGTACCGGCACATTCGCAGTTCTTGGAGCAGATGCAGCTCTTGGTGTCAGGACCAGGGCAGTTCTCACTGTCAGCCGCGGCCATTCCGACGAGCAGGATGGCCAGCAGCATCATGCAGATGACAGCCATCTTCTTCGTCTGAGCAGCGGAGGCCATATCGCGCGCGCTCTCAGGCTATATATATATATGCAATGCTAGCTATTCGATCGTGTGTGTGTGTGTGTATGCTGCTGGCCGGCTTATAGATGTCAAGCTTGTGCTTTCCCTGGTATTTATACAGAGCCAATGCCCCCGGCCCGTCGTTCTTTCCAGACCATGTATATTAATTAGCTACTATTTTGCCTAGAAAAACCAAAGCGACAAGCTCACATTCTTTATTAATTTACTAGCTGAATGCCCATACGTTACTACGAAATACGAATTTTTAAAATTTATCATACTACATATTTTAAAACTCACAGGGAAGAAATTGGTGGCGGAGCTGAGGAGGAGGAGGCGCAACACGAGGGTTCGTGGGAGAGAAGGAGGTGGCAGTTGCGGGACGTGGAGTGTTTGCGGGAGGCGGAGGATGCGGGGGGAGAAGAGGAGCGTGGCCCATGCGTCGGCCCGACCTTTTCTACGAGGAGCAAAAGAACTACCTACATGCAGATCTGGATGGCTGATTTTTTATCAGATGGCTGAGAAGATCTAGAGGAGGGAGAACAGACCGACGACCACCAACTCATATTTTTATAATAGTAAAGATACCCAGAGCTAGCATAATTAGCGTGATTGATGATGGTTAATCTAACAACATGAACTGAAGAAACTAAACTGGATTTGAGTCGAGAGTTTGCAAATTGTATAGATGCATGCATGCAGACGCAGTACCGTGTCGAGTGGTGGATCCAAATTAACCTAAGCACTGCAGGTGCTGCAAAACTGGAAAAAAAAATAAGTGATAACCAAGAATATATGCCCTGATGGAAATTCATTATTACTTCGATCCTCCATATATTTGCAAAATGGAAGACGTCCAGTAATAGTATGTATAAAAAGCACATAGATTATTGGATCATATATATGATATTCACTACTACAGAAAGCCTCATAGTAGACGCCTCATCACAGACGGTTTTGTGAAATCATCTCTGATGAACACTATTACAGACGGTTGTAATTTGGAGGCAGTCTGTGGTATTTGTGGCGGGAAAAAGGATTATCACAGACGGTCGGTCGATATTAAGAACCGTCTGTGATAATCCCAGATATCCCGCGGTTTTTAATTAAAACCGCTGCGTGATAATGGCTCTCGGCATTTATTGTGCTGCTCGGACCGCATCTATCTTCATTTCGATCCAGATCTAGCCATCGCTGCGCACTTTTTCACTCGGGCGGAAGCTAGGCGATTTCAGGCCAGTTATAATTTGGGATTTCAGGCAGAGATTGAGCTTTGAAGATTCAGATTTTCCTGGTTGCTCTAGATATGGTTAGTAATGAAATTTATTTTTTCTTTAATTGCATTACAATTTAGGTCTAAGTAATCCATGAGTGGTAATTGAAGATGGTTAATTTGCAAAATTGTTGGTTATATAATAGCTGTTGTGTTTATAATATGAATTGAGCTAGCAAATTAAGTCTCAATATAATAAATGTGGCCGGTATATATGTAGTTATAATTAGTTAATCTAGATTTTAATACTAAGTTGTTATATATGTACGTAACGTAGGACCGAAGCTGGATGTATGCCGCGAGCCGTGTGAGTGAAGAGTACATTAATGGTGTGTCTGCTTTTATAAGAGCCGCCGAGGAGGATATGTTGAATAAAGGGGTGGAATATATGTGATGTCCATGCACTGACTGCGAGAATTTGAAGATGTTTAAGAACCGAGGGCAAATTGAAGCGCACTTGAATCGGAGGGGTTTCAAAAAGGATTATACGTGTTGGACCAGTCATGGCGACGTGAATGATCATATGCCGCCGGATGACATCGGCGGTGAAGTGAATGATATGCCGCCGGATGACATCGCCGGTGAAGTGAATGACATGCCGCCGGCTGATGTCGATTGTGGTTCGGATTCGGATAGGTTGCACGATGATAATCTGGATCAGATGCTTCGCGATGTAGAAGAGAACTATGATGAGAGAGAGTATGTTAAATTCCGAGGCTTGATGGAGGACTCGGAGAAACCTTTGTACACGTGCTTCAAGTACACGAGGTTGTCGGCCGTGCTTGAACTCTTCAAATTGAAGGCAAGCAACGATTGGTCCGACAAGAGTTTCACGGCGCTGCTAGGTCTTTTAGCGGACATGATTCCATAGGGAAATGAGTTGCCTAAAACCACGTATAAAGCTAAGAATGTTCTTTGTCTGTTGGGAATGGAAGTAGAAAGAATACATGCATGTCCGAACGACTGTGTCCTCTACCGTAAAGAGTATGCAAACATGCATGTATGTCCGGTGTGCAACGCATCCCGATACAAACGTAACAAGCAATCAAATGATGGCGAGGGAACAGAGGCGAAGAAAGGACCTCCTGCTAAGGTGGCATGGTATTTTCCTATAATTCCCCGTTTGAAAAGGTTTTTTGCAAATCCAAAGGAGGCAAAATTGCTGCGTTGGCACTCGGAGGAGCGCAAGAAGGATGGAATGCTAAGACACCTTGCTGATTCCGCGCAGTGGAAAAACATCGATAGGAGTTTTGCAGAGTTCGGTGCAGAACCAAGGAATATAAGGTTTGGACTGAGTACAGATAGAATGAATCCTTTCAGTAGCATGAGCAGCCAACATAGCACATGGCCCGTGACTCTCTGCATCTATAACCTTCCTCCTTGGTTGTGTATGAAGCGAAAGTACATTTCTTTGTCGATACTTATCCAAGGGCCAAAACAACTGGGAATGATATCGATGTGTTCCTAGCACCGTTGGTGGAAGATCTAAAAGTCTGTGGAACGAAGGGTGCAGGTATGGGATGCATACAACCGAGAGAACTTCACTCTGCGCTCCTTCGCTCTGCACCATAAATGATTATCCTGCCCTTGGTAACCTATCGGGCCATAGTACAAAAGGTGCCAAAGCTTGTACTCACTGTTTAGATGGCACTGAGAGTGTGTGGCTGAGACACTCACGTAAAACCGTCTACATGCGTCACCGCCGGTTCCTTCGAAGGGCTCACCAATACCGCAAGATGAAGAAACAATTTGACGGAGAGAAGGAAGACGGTTCAGCTCCAAGGCATTTAAGGGGACACGAGGTTTATGATATGGTTAAGGATTTAGATGTTGTCCTCGGAAAGGGATGTAAATTGAGGGCTCATGAGAAGAACACCTGGAAGAAGAGATCAATATTTTGGGACTTACTTTATTGGGAGTACCTAGATGTTCGACACTGCATCAACGTCATGCACGTAGAAAAGAATGTATGCAACAGCTTGATTGGTCTCTTGCTCAACATTCGTGATAAAACAAAGGACGGCGTCAACGCACGGCTTGACTTGGCTGATATGGACATTAGGCCTGAGTTAGCACCGACATGCACTGATAATGGATGAACGTACCTTCCCCCTACGTGTTACACTCTGTCCAAGGCTGAGAAAACAGAACTGTGCTAGTGCTTGCATGGTGTCAAAGTTCCGTCTGGTTACTCCGGCAACGTGAAGAAACTTGTTTCGATGCAAGATTTGAAGTTAAATGGCATGAAGTCTCATGATTGTCATGTGCTGATGACACAGATGCTCCCTATTGCAGTTAGAAATATTTTGCCGATCAAAGTCCGAGAGACAATCATGAGGCTATGTTATTTCTTTAACACAATTGCTCGAAGGTCATCGATCCCGAAGGACTAGATGTTCTGCGCAGACGAGGTGGTGATGACTCTATGTCATCTTGAAATGTATTTCCTCCTTCGTTTTTCGATATCATGGTCCATCTCATTGTTCACGTTGTGTGGAGATAAAATGTGCGGGCCCGTATTCCTACGTAGCATGTACCCATTTGAGAGGTTCATGGGAACTCTCAAGTCCTACGCATGAATCGATCTCGGCCGAGGGCGCATCGTCGAAGGTTATGCAAGCGAAGAGGTAATTGAGTTTTGTGTCGATTATATGGCTCAGACTCAACCGATAGGTGTGCCTCAATCTCGTCATGAAGGGAGGCTGAAGGGTATTGGAACTATCGGAAGGAAAGCAATCACTGCAGATATTGACACGTATACTCAAGCCCATTTCACGGTCTTGCAACACATGACTGAAGTGGCGCCTTATGTCGATCAGCACAAGGATGTGCTTGGCAATGAATCCGAGCGGCGGATGTTTGGATCATGAGGCAACACAACAGTCGGTTCAACCAATGGTTGAAGGAGCAAATCGCTAGGAGCTCGCCAAGTGAGATGCTGACATGGTTGGCAAAAGGGCCAACATTTACAGTTGTGACATGGCAAGGATATGACATAAATGGGTACACATTCTATCTGCATCTCGGGATGTAAAGAGCACTAACGGAACAACGGTGTCCGCATAGATGCGTTCAAGATCGATGGGTCGAGAAACTCATACTATGGGTTCATAGAAGAGATTTGGGAGCTCGACTACGTGCTTTTCAAGATCCCCTTATTTATTGCCGTTGGGTGCATCTCCTCGGTGAAGGTTGACAAGTGCGGTGTCACTACCGTGGACCTCCAACGTGTCGGTACAAAGACGAACCATTCGTGCTCGCCAACCAAGTTGTTCAAGTTTTCTATGTAACCGACCCGGCAAATAAGAAACGTCATGTAGTTCTTCATGGAAAAAGGAGAATTGTTGGAGTAGAGAATGTAGTGGACGAGGAAGAATACAATCAATTTGACGAGTTACCTCCTTTTGGAAAATGCATAAGGGTTGACGACGTCGAACAACGTGACAAAACTAGTTATGTACGCATTGATCATCATGAAGGGCTAATTTTTAAAGGAAATAAGAAAGTAGAATGAGAATGTGCGACATATATATATATATATATATATATATATATATATAGGAAAATTACATAAGGCACCATGGTGCCTAGGCACCAACATCCGATACACGTGTATGATTGATATTTTTTTTGAGTTTGGGTATGAAAATGTTTTATACCCTTGATATATTTATGGTAAGTAAGTTTTGAACTCAGTTCAAATTAGTTTGAACTACTTTTGAGTTCAATGCAACTACAGTGAGTATATACCATAAAAATAGTTCAAACTAATTAAACTGAAGTTGAATTTAAATTTTTTCGGAGTTTGACATCTCAAATATACTTTTTTATGGGTATATGAAGATACCCACATCAAACGTTGCGAATCTCGAAGCAAATCAACGGGTATTGATATTGGTGCCTAGGCACCATGGTGCATGAAACACTCGTCCTATATATGTGTGATGTATTTCTGAATTTACATTTATGTATATAACAATATGCATGTCTGTGATGTATTTGTGAATTTACATTTATGTATACAACAATGCATGTGTGTGATGTATTTGTGAATTTACATTTATGTATATGTGAAAATGTGTGAAGAAATACATTGTGTATATGTGAAATTGCATTTATGCTGGTTGGTGTTGTATATGAATGCAGCTGGTTAATTTGTGTTATGTATATGAATGCGCAGTTGGTTGGTGTTGTCTTAATTACTACAGCCGGGAGGCTTATCACGAGCGGTTCTAAAGTAAGAACCGTCAGTGATATTGTATCACTGATGGTTCTAAGTTTAGAACCGCTCGTGATAGTCATATATCACGCATTTTTCTAAACATAGAACCGTCAGGATACAATATCACTGACAGTTCTTACTTTAGAATCGTCTGTAATAAACCTCCTATATATACCCGCTGTCTAGGGTTTTCCGCGTATCCTGCACTTACTAAATCTCACCGCCTCCTCGCTCTTGCGTCGCCTCCCGAGCCCGCCGCCGCCTCCCGACCGCGTCGCCGCTTCCTTGAGCTGTCGCCTCCCGAGCCCGTCGCCTCCCGAGCGCGTCGCCGCCTCCTCGAGCCCGTCGCCGCCTCCCCGAGCGCATCACCGCCTCCCTGAGCGCGTCGCCGCCGCCTCCCTCGAGCCCGTCGCCTCCCCCGAGCGCGTCGCCGCCTCCCCCGAGCCCATCGCCTCCCCGAGCCCTCGCCAGCCACCTCCCCTGTGCAAGTTTGCTAAAATTCATATACTGAGATTGCCTGTGGGATTTACAGTTGCTCGATGATGATAAATTCATATACTGAGATTGCCTGTGGGATTTACAATTACTCGATGATGATAAATTCATATACTGAGATTGGTTCATTCGGTCTTTGAGCTCTAATAGCTGTCGGTTCATGCAGTTTTCAGGTTATAGACTGAATTATTGGGCAAAGATATTAAATTGATCTGTTAGGATTTAATCTTGACAAGTTAAAAGACTGAATTATTGGGTAAAGATAACTTGTATGGTCTTGATCTGTATGAATACTGCTGTCTGAATATATGCATGCTGAATATATCTTGATCTTGAGATTGTAGAGTTTGTATCTAGAGCTCAAAAGACTGAATTCATTATTTGACATAACCAATCAAGGAAGAGTATATGATTTAGTAGCGGGACGGCCAAGATTAATCTTGTGCAACCCTATAATTTGAGAGCACAAATTAATCAATTAAAACTTGAGCTTGTTGCTAGTCTTAATTGATACATGCCTTTACATTGTCATACATATTCATGTTTAGAATGTTATTGATTCTATTATTGATGCTTGTTGCATATATATATATATATATATATATATATATATATATATATATATATATATATATATATATATATATATATGAAGGTGTAACACATTCTAGTGTATCCGGTTCAATGAACTGATACACTAGTTTGTGTCATTTGCTTTATAGAACTTTGTTTAGAGACCTTGTAGTAATAGTCTGTAATTGTGATATTCCTATCGACAGAGTTGCTCCCATCTCTACATCTGCATTGAAACAGTGGACTTCGCAAAAATTCGAGGAGAGTTCATTTGGTTTTGTGGACTAAAGTCATAAGACCGGATGGAGAGTTCCACCATGTGAGAATGATTTTTATTGCTCTTATCACTCTGTAATTGTGAATTTGTTAATGGATATTTTATTTCATTTCAATTAATTCATTTGTGAAATGGATGCCTTATGTCTGTGAATGAAATGTGATGTGAATTGGATGTTTTATGTTTGTCAAATGAATTGAGATGTGAGTTGTATGTATACATATACTTGTTTATCTGCTTGTTTCAGAGGGCATGGCTAGCATTTCCTGAGGCTAGCCAATAAACAGAAATAGATTTAGGGGTAGAAATGAATATCACAGACGGTTTTTAATTAAAAACCGTCTGTGATATATCAATATCACAGACGGTTTTCAGTTAAAAACCGTCTGTGATATTGATATATCACAGACGTTTGTCGAACCGTCTGTGATAACCTTCGATTATCACTGACCGATAAATTCAAACGGTTCGGAAAACCATCTGTGATGACGTTTTTGAACCGTCTATAATGTCCTTTTCTGTAGTAGTGATTGTTATTACCAGATTCAACGTGAAATGCACCCATGACGGTCACGACTCCATATATTCCGACATTGAAACTGCGATTCATTCACTTGAATACGAAATTTAAAATTTTGAAAATTCCGGACGCGGTTTCACTTTCCTGGATCTGGTCGTAAGGCCCAGTTGGTAACCGGCTGATTACCACCTGGATTTTTATCACGCACTGTACCATGTATAGTTAGTTATACGCACTCATATATGTAGATATTAATGCAAAATAAGCTTGTAATTTTACACCGTTTGTTGTTAGGAAATTAAATTTGACAGCGCGCACGCAATCTTTTGACGTCGGGAGATTGGTAGAGTGGATCACATGCATGAGACTGATCTAATCTTAACATTTTACCATGAGAACGCTCTAGTATTATAAAAAAAAAACCCTACAAATTCTATCATCCAAATGCAATCTTTTGTACAACTACATGTTGCATTGACACTACTTGCAATCTTAATCGCATAATTAAGTATCTAAACCTATGGAAGAATTATACAACAGGGCCCACCTCTGGCTGTGCAAGTGCAGGGGTGATCATGATTTACCATCTAATATATCTCAAAATTCACATGGACGAATTACTTGTTTTTAGGATTTCATTGCTATCGTCACATTTGCCAAACGATGGATTCCAATTGTGAAAGCTTTTTTTTTAAAAAAAAAGAAACAAATCAAGCGAAAAGCTCTTATTCATCTTCGGAGGAAAAAAAACACAATCTAGCTGAATAACATTACCAAGAAAATAAACCCCGGTGACGTGTGGTATACGTGTGTGGTGATGTATGCACGTATACGTGTGGTATACGGGAACTCCGCGGGGAGTAATAGGGGTATGATTCCCTAGAGAACAACAGATGTCGTGACTCACACCACACCTCGTGTCGGCATGCGTGCCCACGCATGCGTACGTGCCTTCTTAGATGTTTTTTTTTTTCATACAAATACAATGCATGCTTGCAAAACTTGATAATTTATCTCCCTAACGGTTTTAGAGAACAAGATGATTTAGTTTCTGTGTACGTATACCAAACAAGCCAATGTGACTGTCATTATTCATTAGCGTCTCTGGACATAAATAAGGTGACTGTTTCAATGCCAATGCAATAACTGCGCAACTATCATATTGCTAAATTTTCAACAAAAGTTGGAAACAATGCCACACACAATCTATCCATGGTCCACCAATTTAATTACCACTCCCTCCGTTTCGTTTCCTGATATATTATATATATTATTGCACTTGCACGCATATAAAAGTGATCCAAGACAGAGAGACTTGATGCTCGATACCATAGTGTCCTATTTCAGCGTCCATTATATATTTATATATATATATATATATATATATATATATATATATATATATATATATATATATATATATATATATATATATATATATATATATGTATAGTATAGTATAAATAATAGGAGCATCATGGTGCCCAGACTCTATGATTGAGACTTTTTATCCATGATTAAAACTATCCATCCTGATATAATATATATCATTGCACTTGTACGTATCTAAAAGCAATCTAAAGACAGAGAGGCTTGGTGCCCAGACACCATGGTGCGGCATGCCACTTGGTGTCGTCCTCGTCCTACGCATGCAATGAATTATGCGTGATACATGCCATTACCTGTTTGTTTACTACTGTGACATGACATATTGTGGAAGATACTAACTCGGTAGCATTTGGAAGATATAAGAAAGAAACGTTCTGTATGAATAGTGATTTTTCAATATTCATCTCTATTTATTTTCACTGCTTGTCAATTTTATGTCTTCAAAATGCATGTTGTAATATTCCAAAAGAAAAATAGAAAGGAGAGTTTAGGGTCGAATCGGCCTTGGCCCATCCCACCATCGCCATCTTATAACAGGGGAGGGGTGGGGCAGAGGGGCTGCTGCCCTAACCCGCTCCCCACCGCTGCCACCCCAGTTTCCCCTAAGCCACGCCGTCACCAGCTCATGTCGTCACACCATCTCCTCCCTGATGCTGCTCCCTCCACCGGCCGCCGCCAGCCCTCTGCGCCGCCCTTCTCCCCTCTGCCTACATGTGCCGCCCTTCTCCTCTCCAGCAAAGAAAGCGAGGGGGAAGAAAGGGTGTCAGACCC